>OY783197.1:28286925-28439536 GCA_963678675.1 Xiphydria camelus | reverse complement strand
CGAGTAGTATTCATGTGAACACCTGAATAGGTGTACCAATACTTTCGTAAATAATATAGCTCGATTCAAACAAATGTCGTTGGTTGGCTTATTCTGATTGACCCGAATTAAATTTTTATCGAATCGATGAAGCTGTAGTGAACTCGTATCGAATGCTGATATCTGTATTTCCTTAATGTGATATCGACTTAATAACTGTGATTTTCGGAGTCAGCGCGAAAAAATATACATAGGATTAGTGTCGGAAGTTCGATTCCAGAGATTTCGATTTTGCGAAAATGTCAACCCTTTGGACATTATTGGCAAAAATCGAAATTCTTAATCGATTGCTCGACCATCTCATCCGACTGCATGTTTTACGCTGATTATCGAATAATAGGGTTTATTGAGGAGATCTAAAGAAACTGCGAGATATCGTGATTTTTCCGTAGAAAAAAAATTGTTCATCCACCAAAATCATTGATATCGACCTAACAACCGACTTCTCGCAATGAGCATGAATAAATTACATCAAATAGAGTGTTCGACCAATCAACTCCAGAAATTTCGATTTTGCCAAATTCTGTTGCTCAGTAAGCGTTACCTCTCAGTTGTACTATATGTATTTCATAAAATTAAACATTTTTTTCCAATCAACTGTTTTCACTGTCATACCTTTTAACCGAATATCAGTTTCTCACTCAACGCCTAACTTTATTCGAACATCCGAAGGCCGCGGCATTGTTATCGAGTCGAATAAATTTCCGTCGAACCAACTCAATTTAGTTACGAATTGTAACCGTCATATTCGCAGGCGAACGGTTACCCCGTATGTAGGCATTACCGGCGCTGCTGTCGACTCCCGAGAGAGCTCGAGCCGAACTCTGATAAATTGCTTCTTATCTTTAAAAACCTCGTTTCCGCGACATTACTTCAAAACGATTACGACACGACGACGTCGACCACCACAGGAGACGACGACTGTAATGGACGGAAACCGTGTCGCACGCGGCAAGAGCGAAAACCCGCACCGCCGAGACCCTCGCTCTCTTTTCATCCACACCCCACCTCAAGACTTCCCTCGTGTACGCTTTCGCGGAACATCGAGTGGAAGTCTAAGGGGTGGCTGCGAAACGTCGTCTTTTTACCCTGCACTGGCGCGGGGAAAGGGGTGAGGTGTACCCGCGCGTCTGGGAACGGCGCAACGCGGTAATTTGCCGTTAACGAGTTTTACGAAATGAAAGAGGAGCGGGGAGAGGGCCGCGCTAAACTTTCCGATCGGACGTGGGCTTTCGAAGCGCGACGGGGAGCGCGGCGGGTGGCACTCCGACGATAAGAAAAAATTACGCATCCGCTCAGCGGTTCGGAGCAGGGTGTAGGTAGAATCTGTCACATGGGGCTAAGTTACTCACGGGAAAAAAACTGAAATCACTAAGTATCTCATCCATGAGCTTTTCGCTCATATTTATATAATCTTTTTTGAAGGTTACATTTTTATCTGCAACAGAAGTCTCTATATCAGCGCCCGGCCAAAAGTTCATAGATAACGAGGTAATAGTGATTCGAGTTTCTTTCCCGACGAGCAAGTTAGCCTCATATTGTATACCGCCGCTTCGCGAGCCGATCACCGGAAATTGCCGCGACGCACCGAAATCACTCGGCAGTTCGAACGCGACGCTTACCGGACACGCGACTACCGGACCAACGTCGAATGAGCGAACGTCCGTCCGGTCCTCCGTGGGACGATTCGCGGTCGATAGAATGGCCCGATCAGCCGTGACCGTTATGCCGCGTTATAACGCATTTATCACGAAATTACGCAGGCGTGACGGGCGGAAAAGTCTGACGCGTCGCTCGCAGACATCACCGCTGATTACGGGATGAGCTATTTGGCTTCAGGCCGACTCATGATGAAGCCGCGCTCGATTCGACGATGCGCATAATTCCCGTGCGCGGGCAATTGCGGATTATGCGATTTAAACGAGTTCGCTCGGCGGACGGGAAACGAGTTTTTTTTTCGAAAGGACACCTAGCCGTAGAAGGTAGTCGCTGTTTATACTTCGAGAAATGTATTACATTTTCCTGTGTGGAGGCACTCCCGTAACGCCAGCCAGAGCGGCGTTTCTCGGTACGCCCGCATTATCGAACGTGATACACTCGCGCGCGGTAGTGGCGTACGGCTTTCCGAGCGAAGGAATACGGTTCGCAACTCACCTGGTGAACCAGGCGAGCCGGCGTAACAATGCCTTTCCTCCGGCTCCACGCTACGCACCACCACCCCCCCCCCCCCCCCCACTCCCAACGTCTGTTTTTGTTTATCCCGACATCGATATTACCGGCAGTCTCGCTCCTAGCCGTCGCACCCACCATCCGCCGTTGATTTTTCCACCCCGTTCGTCGAACCCCTCGCGAATACGCGCGGGGAACGGCTCTGTTGTTTCAAAATAACAGAAAGACGAGGAGGGGGAGGGAAGGAGAGAGGGAGGAAAGAGAGAGAGCGAGTGTGGGGGTAGCGAGCGCACTTGGTACGCGGAAAAAAGTCGGCGAAAAAAGTATGGAAAGTCAAAATCGATAACTATTCCTTTCGCGGAACAGCAACGACCCCGCCCGCGGTAATAACTCGCGCGCTTCGGAGCAGTTTACTGTATGCAATTGCGATTATAACTTTTTCAGCGACAATGAACGACGAGAAGTTTCAATTTTAATAATTACCGTCGGAACGATACATTTATATCGAGCACACTGGAACTCGTATCTTTTCAAGTCGGTCCGAGGCAAAAGAGCAAAGGGATCGAGCGATTTATCGAGCCGCGAACTACGCGCGGCACGATTCATTTTGCAATTCAATCACAATTTTGCAATTCAATTGGCGCAGAGGCACGTTTCGGCAAATTTCAACGATACTCATATTTGCCGGAGCAAATTTAGTGACGCGTTGGTATGCGCGGAGTTATCGCTTCGTCCGTCCAAAATTTCGCTTCGATTGCCGTTATCGAGATCACTTTTCGAAAGGCAAGAAAAATCGCGAATGTTCACAAAAAACAAATTAAATAGAAAACACCGTTTATTTTTCGCTTGTTATTATATATGTATACGGATTACAAATTTGATTTAAAAATATGAATATTTTTTTATGTAAGGACCGAATTCCACCGCATCGTATCATAATTCAACAATCGAAACTGTTCCTAAGGGCACGATCCATTCGAGAAATCGATACGCAACGATAAAAGAACTTTAGATCCGGTTTAGATAACGAGTAGGTATCCTTCAGATGTTTTTTGCGGACGAAACGCTTTACAGACAGAGCCAAAGAGCGTGTCACGATCGGTGTGTTCCAGCAATGCTGCTGGAAACGCAACAAAATACATCCAACCGTTTAATTGCTCGGTAAAGACCGGGTGGAAAATCGGAACGAGTACGAAGATATACAGACGAACGATTGCAAAACGATGAACCTAATACATAGCACGCGCTCTTCAAGTCTGCGAAGATTTCACGTGGACAAGTAACCACGCAAGGACAACGAGTGAAAGTCAAAGTTCACGTGGTGGTAGAGAGCGGGGAGGAGGGGGATTCACGAGGCCAAGTTCAAAACCAAATTAATAGAACTCGTGCCTCCTTTTCACGCAAGCCCGTTTGGCGGCGTACGAAGGAATTTGAGAAACCATTAGTGGCAACCACTGACGATCGAAGATTAGCCGTAATCGTCTTCGCGGAAAAACGTCGCGACATAACGCATTGCGTCCAGTGGACGCTTTCTTGAAAACGAACTATTCTCCGAAGTTACGGATAAGGAATGACGCTCGATCGACGAGATAGTTTTAGCGATTCGTCCGCGACGATCGAACGCATCATTTGCGTCGTACCGAGTGATTGAAATCTCATTGATCGCTATGAAAATATAACGGCGATGACCTCGTCAATCGAGCGTGCAAAACTCGGATAACAGAAACGATAACCTAAAATCACTCACCGGAAGTCCAACGCTGACTACTGCCACGACCAGCGCCACTCGAACTGCTCTTGGCGTCTCTTTCGTTTCGGCACACGAAATTACGTCACCGATACCGAACACCGCGGAAAATGTCGACGCGTTTCTGTTTACAGAAACCACGCATCACGACAATCAACCTCGGACCATGTTTCTCCGCCGAGGCTGCACGTCTCCTTGGTTCGTGCTGCCACAACTTTCGCATTATGCGTCGCGCCATCTGACCGATATCGTACCAAACGCGTACGCGTTTTATCGAGTGACGATAAAAAAACGGTCGATCGAATTTTTCGAGCTATTGGTTTTATTTACTGGAAAATGAAAGCATTTTATTAATTTTTAGTTGCTACTTCTCTAACAGAAAGTAGAATTATTCGAGGCAATTATCCTGAATAAATTTATCACATAAAATATGCGTACATATTAACCTAGAATCATTGTGATTAATTTATAGATTAATTAACGGCCTTATTCTAAGTGAATTGATTTTCAAGAATAATTGTTCATTTCCTGAAAATGAATGTAGGTATGCGTGAGAAACGGTGGTAAGCACCGCGTTGGGGTGAGGGGGGACGTGCGAGGAAAGTAACGGTAAACGGCGTAGCTGTACTCTAAAATAAATATAATAACTTATAACTGCCTGAGACAATTATCATTATTTACACAGGCATCTATACGTGGTTACTTTCATATTGAATATTGTTTATGGAAGAATTATTAAGAAAGGCAATAATTTTTAATGTGCATAAGCGAGAGGTCTGCACCTAATATTTATAGAATAAAACATTTTTCTCAAGAGCAGAGTGGCGCAGTGGAAGCGTGCTGGGCCCATAACCCAGAGGTCCGTGGATCGAAACCACGCTCTGCTAAAACATCTTTTTTTATATTGAATCGTATCACGATAAAAAAAAGCCAATAAATTTTAATTCAACTTCCGTTTTCATTTCGAAAATTATGATACCGTGAATGAAAAAGAACAAAACGCGCATTTATGTCTTATTTATAGTTCCTGCCCGGGTGCACCAATGAGAAATATTTAATTTTCTTTAATAAATCTTCGGACCTTTACTCCGCTTCGCAATATTTCTTGCGCTCCTTTCTTCTTTAATTTTCTTGCGCATTAAAAATAATTCTTACCACTATTCCCCTCCTTCATTTCGAATTCGTGGTCGCTTCGTATCTTTGTTTCGAATGGGAATATCGATTCACATCGGAATAGTATTATCGATCACCTATAAGAACATTAACTCATAAAATAGAACACATTGCTGAATATGTAAGATTTCATCGTACATCGTCGCATTTATTTATTTCTTTGATAAAGCTGAAGAAGACATTACCGTGCACACGTACACGAAGAAACATATGCACACGGCCTGCTTTTCGTGTCTTTCCAGCAACCTTTTATTTCATTCTCATACAAGTCCTAAACCTATTATATTTAACAATTACGAAAATAACGATGTACTTTTGAGTGTATAAAAAGGGTTATCGAATGTTACATTTCACTATATTTTGCGTTGTAGGAGTAGGTCTGTCCATAATATATCATAATTAGGATTCATCCAGATCATTCGCATTAGATTTCAACAAATCATTCCGCACGGAAATAATTGGCCCGTTGAGAACATCGGTTGGTTAAAGGTAATGGGGTAGTCCTTAACAATTATTCACTTTAATCCTAGAATTTTATTGTTTATACCATTGCTCGAAGACATTCTAAGTTGGGGGCCTGGTAAACAATAGCAGATTTGATTTGATACAGGTACGTATATAATATGTATCTATCAACACATTCTCGAATTTAATATTCGTCCAACAGTTTCTCATATCTAACAAATCTTAATTCCTATTTTGTAATGGACAAAATGACACTGTTTATATACTCCTAAAATTCATACAAAACAACCATATCCTTATAGCGTGTGTATTGTAATAATTCCGCGTTAAAAATCGAGCATGAGAATACTGAAAGCCTGTAAGAATTCAGCTGGAATGCTCGATGATTCGTAATAAGTAACGTTTGAAGAACGAGGGACTTCTCCCGCTCGCCTTCATTCTTAACCATAACTTATCGTTTAATAAGTTAACGTTAAACGTTCTACATTTGTCGTGCACGAAGCCATCGTCAGCCGCTAATTCGCATCCGGTTTTCTTTGTAACATGGGTAGTGTTCTCTGACTCAGGAAGTTATCCAATGTGTAGTCCGTATGGAGTGCGGTGATGTGCTTACTCAATTGATCTATTGTCGGAAAAGATCTTTGACAGTGGGGACAGACCTTTCGCGGATAGTTATACGGATGTATCGTCATGATGTGCTTCTCTAGGGCACGAGTGTTGTAGAACGTCTTCTTGCACAATTCGCAATCTGTGAAGTCGTCGTGATTCCTCATATGCTTCGGATAGGACTTTCTTTTCATGGCTTTGTCGCATATGTCACACGTGACCGTGTCGTCGCAGCCGATGCTGTGAACCCTCTTGATGTGCCCTGTCAAATAGGACGGCACGGAGTAACTCGTTTTGCATACGTGGCAGGGATAGCCTTGTCCGAGATGGTAGGATTCGTGAACGGCCTTTGTGCTGACGGTGAAGAATGTGATTCCGCAGATACTGCAGGTTTCTTTACCCGGATGTTTCTCCTGCGAGTGGAGTGATCGTTGCTCGACACTCGGAAATCTCTCCGTGCATTTGTAGCATTGATACGGCAACGCAGAGTTCTTGTGTCTCGCTTCGAAGTGCATGTCCAATTTTCTCATCGAAGTGAAGGGGGCCTCGCAAATGGGACACTTCATCGTCGCAATCGGCTTTTTACGCACAACTCCTTTGGTGACGTGACAGCGATGCTCGTCGTATTCGATGATTCCGCTGAATTTGATTTTGCAGTAGCCACATGTCAAGCAGATCGGATGATATTGTTGGAGGTGGGCATCAAAGTCACCGATGGACTTGAAATTCATGCCGCAGGGACAGACTTCGTCGACCTTGTTTGGGTGATTCTTCTCGTGCTCGAGCAATTCTTGATTTCCGACAAAAAGTTTCCGACACTTTCGACACTTGTGCGTGTATTGAATCAAAGGATCCTTGCCGTTGAAGGTGGTTTCTTCTAGTGCCCCATCACCCAGAACGTCTTGTTCCACTTGTTCTTGCTGTTGCTCCATTTGCTGGCACATCGCCACCTCCACAAACTCGATTACTTCATCCGTTACACCCGCGTAGTTGCCGTCCCGATTTGGAGCTTCCGTTGTCTTCGTTTCTTCTCTGTAGCCTTTATCGTTCCGAGTACAATTTTCTTCGTCTTCTTCTTCCTCGATGTTGACATCACCGTCGTCTTCAACAAGTTCCAACTTTAAGAAGCTATGATTCACGCTGTACGCCAACGATCTATCGACCTGAGATTCGTCTTCAGTCGCCGTGTCATCATCGTAGTCGTCGTCATCCTCTTCGTCGTCGCTATCGTCGGAAATCACGTTTGGGGAATTACTACCGGACAAGTTTTCCAAGGCTTGCGAGGTTGCCGAATCTTTCGAGACCTGTTCATCGCCGTTTTCTTTACTCACTATTTCGTATGAATCGTTTCTTTTTTTTATGGTTATGCTTATTCCAATGCCCGAATCGCGGTCGCTACTGGTTCGCGACACGCATTGATTTTCCGTCTCCTCGTTGTTGCCGTGCGTGCAATTTATCTTGTGAGCGAACATGGCGTAGGCATTATGGAATACCATACCGCAAACGCATTTGGTTTCTACGTCTTCTTGTTTCTTCAATTCAAGTGGAGCCATTTGTCTGTCATTTGGCGAAGTTACGACAACATTCGGTTTCTCGACCAGAGCATCTTCAACGATTATATCGACATTGTCATTGGGCGAATCTACCTGTATTACGTCAACTTCTTCGTCTTCGTCCTGGAATCCCGCGTTGACTTCAAACGAATCGCGCCTCGTTTCATCGACAGGTGCATCTTCCGCCAGTGAATCTATGGTATCTTGGAGAATATCTTCGATCGTTGCGTCCGCTGAATGGTCTTCCGTCGCATTCTGCTGTTGCATTAACCGTGAATTCTTGTATTTGTTCTTCCACGTAGCGGAATTCTCCTTGGTCTCTCCTCTCATTCGATGTTTATTTGTATGTCTGTACCAGCTCGTAGGGTTCGCGTAGACTCCAAAGCAGACGTCGCAAACGAAACCATTACCCTTTTTTGGCATTTTTAGAGGAGGTTCGTCACTTGACTCGCTGCTTCTGTCCAGATTCGCAAAGGACCAATCCGCCTTCCGTTTTCTCAAATTATGACGAGTCGTAACTTGCTCGACCGGTGTCCTGTTAGCTCTGGCGCGTAATCGAGGAGCAGTCACCGCATCATCAGTTTTCTGCTGTTCCTCCTGTGCGACAGGCTCGATCGGCTCAGATATCTTCGGAGTGTTTTTGGCTCCTTTCGATTGAGATTTACGCTTATTCAAGGTCCGTTCTATCGACATTCGCACAATTTCTCCAGGGGCTTTGATCTTGTGATACATTGTCAAGTGGTTTCTAATATACTTTGACTCTCTCTGACATAATACGCAAGTAATCATTCCAATGTCTTCTTCTGGGTTAAGAATCTTCGGGTTTCTAGCCCCCGGAGTTTTAGCCTCCAAGTGTTGAGTCTCCTCGTGTGACGCGGAAGACGCATCCATATTTTCACCCCCTTCGTCGTCTGAATTATCGGGAGAAATAGTCTTTCTCTCCTTCCGAAGAACGGAACGCCGACCACTCGTACTCTTGGCAAGAACAGAACGGCGACCACTCGTACTCTCGCCAAGGACGGAACGCCGACCGCTCGTACTTTCAGCAAGGACGGAACGCCGACCGCTCGTATTTTCAGCAAGAACGGAACGACGACCGCTCTTATCCTCGGCAGGAACGGAACGATGACCACTCTTATCCTCGGCAGGAACAGAACGCCACGGGTTCTCGGAAAAATCGGAAAGCTCACCGCTCGCACTCTCGGCCAGAGCGGAACGTCGATCATTCGTATTTTCGGGAAGTAGGGAATGCCGATCATCGGTGCCCTCAAGAGACTCGCTTTGAATAGATTCTGAGACATTAGTAGGCAGAGATCTCATGTGTCGCATTGACCTTCTAACCGGAACTTCCGATTTCTTCTCCGCGCTCGCGTTAACCCTAGACGCTTCAATGTCCGAGCCACCACCCGTCGACTGTCGCGCTTCCTTGGCTTTCTTCCCTGACGTTGCTTTTGGTATAAAAATTCCGTGATCTCGAAACGAATGAATTTTCATGGCTCTATTTTCCGCGTATCCCTTTCCACACGTCGGACAAAAGTAACTCTTCTCGCGGCCATTTAATCTCTTGTTATTGTAAACAGTCTGTTTCTCGTTACGCAATATTTTTGACTTTCCAGAGAATTCTCTGCGTCCCCACAATCCCGTCGACAGACCCCCGCGTCCCTTTTGCGAAAACTTCATTTGCGATCTATCCTTGGTTAGATGAAGTTCTCCCTCCTTCGTGCTTTTAATCACCATCGATCGAAGGTTTACGTTATTGGGTATACTCACCATCGTATCGCTTCTTACACCAGGACGAACCCGTGGTATATGAATCCCGTGTTCTCTTAGAGAGTGCTTCTTCATGGATCTTCTCTCCACGAACACCTTACCGCATATTTGGCAAAAGTGTCCTCTTCTTTCACCCTTCGACTGCGACTCTGGCTGAAGCACCACGAATTCCTCTTCCGAGGGTTTCCTGCGGTACCTTCTCTTATGAGGTATGGCAACCCCGTGCATGGACTCCGAATGTATTATCATGTTTGTCCTCCGCGTGAATGTCTTTCCACAGGTCGGGCATCTTCTGTTGTCATCTTCCTCTGCTACTGGGTCCGGCTGAGCTGGCTGAGCTGGTTGAACCGGTTGAGTCGGCTGAGCTGAACTGACGCTGACTTTCTTGTGATACTGAAGCGGTACATAGATACCGTGTACTTTTTCGGAGTGTTCCCTCATGCTCCTTTTCTCCCTGTACTCCTTTCCACAGGTCTCGCATTGAAAAAGTTGTTTTCTCTTTGTTACTTCGAAAGTTAAATTCGACAATGTCGTGTTTCCATTTCCGATATCTGGTTTATACGGAATATAGGGTGTCGACGGTCTGAGTCTTTCCGTTTCAGTTTTAGAACCACTGTTATTGCTCTCCTCGACCTCTTCGCAATTACTCTCAGTCTCCTCTGAATTGGTATCATCCTCGCTATCGTCGTCTTCTTGCATAGTCCGTATGAGCTGCAAAGTCTTCCATATCTTATCGCATCTTTGCAATTTAATATACGGATCCTTCAGTTTGTTGAAAGTTTTACACGGCAATGGTAATTCCATCATTGAGTCCTGAGAACAGAGAAAAGAGTGAAAACTCTCTAGCAGTCGAACACCGAGACGAAAGCTTTAGAAGAGAGAAAAAGATGGGTCTGGCATCGTGTTAAAATTAAGTGGCAATGAAAATAAGCATTCCTAACGTTAGCGCTTCCTTTATCGGACGCCGTGGGAGGTTACGTTGTTATTCACGAAGAAGTTGACGAAAAGCGAACCGTGCGCGTTTCGTTGAAGTTGGGTTTTGGAAAATCGACGGCACTCGTCAAAAAAATCACAATTGCCACGACGCGCGTCAGTGCGTCAAGGTGCGGTTAAACGGCCGGTGATAGCGCGAGCCGAGCCAAGTTCGCGCGATCCATCGTTTGTCGGTTTTTCGACACAGATCAAAGGCGCGCGCGATGCGGCTCGCATTATCACAGGCCGTTTAACCGCACCTTCAGAAAGCGAAGCCACCGCCACAGCACTCCACAAACCCAATAACTCACGGCGTCCCAGTATAACGGCGACTTTCCCCTCGGCATTTTACGTTTATCGCTTCCGCGATAAGTGCGTTCACGTATCACGATGCCAGCCGCGCATGAAAATCAATTCCGAAAGAGCTTGAAGCACTTACAAAAATCGGTAGCTGCGCTCCGATGTTCTCGTCGTTGCTGGAGTGCATCTCCATGTCGTTCTTCGACTCCATCAGCGGGTGCAGCATTTCTTTCAGTCCACTTCTACGCCACAAGGTGGCATTTATCTTGGACACCACGTTCTACCGTGAAACAACGTCTAAAACCCCCGGTATCACGAAAAAATGACTTTTTTGTAGATCGTCGAACAGCCCGTACGCGTTCTACATCGCCATCTTGTTTTTGCACGACCGGCAGCCTTGCCACGGCCCTCCCATTCGCTCGCTGGGTCCGGGAGTTGCGTCCACCCAGGCCTGTTGGCTACGGCTAGCTGGCTCGATCTAGAACATGGCAGAGGTAGCTGAACTGGGCGAGTCCATTATGCCGTTATTGGAAAGGGAATGGGCCGTTGGAATAAGTATCCAAGACCCTGGGATGTTCCCGGTCAGAGTATTCGGCCAAATATATGCCTCAAACCGGACACCCACGAGCTTATCTTATCTCCAGACCCCCCACAATCAAAACAGGACATATTACGTTGCGGGGTACTGCGAAACCGCAAGGAGGAATTTGCGCAATGGGTCTCACGTGCAGTATCTGCATGAGCGGGGGAGTCAACTCCTACGCTGCAAAGGTCACTCCGGAACGAGTTTGGGACGTGTTGAAGTCGTTCGACGAAACCCAAACTTGATCATGATCGCGGATCAATGTTTCGACCCTGTTCCCATCTGACCCCAATTTGATAGAACTACGTTAGAGGAGTTTCTAAAAGGCTCTGGAACCTTCTCCCTAGTCCTTTCCACTCCATCCACAAGATCCTCGTGTTCCCTGGAATCATCCCAGATTACCACGAGGATTTGGGTATAACATAAAATGCCCCGGGGATACCCCCAATTTCGATCCTGTGCTATTCCTCCCGTTTGTAAGGGATAAGAGGAGCACGAGGCATACGCTTTGCTCAAGCTCACCTCCCGGTTGATATTACTATAGTTGCCTATTCATCACGGGATCCCCTGTTTCCTTCAATTAACTCGGTACAGTCTGTGCGAAAGTAAAACGCACAGAGAGCGCTCATACCCCTTTCTACGAACGTAGGTTTTTAAAAATCCTACAATATGGCAACTATCGACCTGGTCTACGATGCCAGAAAGGTTCTGAGGAACGGTGCAGTAGCTTGGTATCGTAGCGAATGAGATGCTATTATCTTATCCCACATAGCACGGCGAAATCAATACGGAGAATACAGTATGTATTACGGGGTATAGGTATGTATGTATACTTACAGATCCCATGGCAAGTGGACGCTGCTAGGATACTGTACCAGCTACAAACAACAGGAACTGGATTCGTTATAACTTTCAATTTTGTAAAGATAACGAATATTCAATTGCAAGCAGAACAGGTACAATCTATTTCTGCTTGGATGATGTTAGGACACGACACCCTACCTTTTCATTTGTGTAATTGTCGTGGGAGACCAACATCTTTTCGATCTAGACTTTCCATCAACGTCCAAAAGCTACTAGGGTAAAAATTACTGGAATAACAAAACAGGGGTAAGGGTGGATGGTTAGAATGGAGCTTCAGTAACATAACTTATCAGTCAAGGACAACATTTGTGGGAAGTACTTCTAGCGCGAAGAAATTACCTATACTTCAAAGAACGAAGCGAAACGCGTTAATTGAATAATATCGTTGCATTTTGCGCAAAGATCCAACGAGTCAATTGATTTCACAGGGTTAAATAGTTCAGTTGGGATCAAGGTGCCCTGGAGAACGAAGGCCAATTCCATTTCAATGCATATAATATAAGCTAACTCGTGCCATTCTTGATAAAATTACAATAATGAGATCGCCGTGCATGCACATCCGTCGCTGGGGTCTATAAAAGATCGCCAGCCTTTGTGTGGGATCCCAGTAGCAGTGTTAAAATGTCACGCTCAATTGTTACGCTGTGTCTAATATCGTTCTGTGCTTTCGGAGCTTTAGGCGTGCCCAGCGAAGGTTGTGAATTACATATGTATATTACAATACGGATAAGTTAGATGTCGAATTAAGGTCCACATCTCCCAATATACATAAGCTATCTCGTGTTAGTCTTCATAAAATCAGTTAGGTGTTAAATTAATTTGCGTAACCGTGTTTCGTCTACCAATCGTCATCTGCCTGGTATTAATTAGCAGCTTTTCCGAAAGAATTATTATTCATGTTAGGAAGAAGTGCATTTAGTCATTTCTAATTAGGATTAACGTTAGCTTCCTGCAATTAAAAAGAGTTACTGATCATGGAACGTCATGAGACTAGCATCCTTGGGTTGTACATCCGCGTATGAAGGACAAAGGAATACCCCGACTTACGTTGATCTGTTATAATCATCATTACTTCTCCGGATATCACATCCGTTCGTGCCAAGCCATATTGGCGTGCATGACAGCTGTTTAACGTTACTCTATTGTACACATTGCTCATATATTGTATCATGTGCTTCTGTTATTTTTAATAAAATGATGAATTCGCCGTGACTAATCCTATCAGTTCGTGCAGTATCTTCCCAGCGGTTATTAGATATGTTTACCATATATCTCCTACTCATGTTTTAGGACGCTTGGGATTAAATGTCGGCCATCACAGGCAAAGCGAGTTTGGGGAAGGTATTCGTGACTGGTTTAGAGGTATCAGAGATCGCCTCATGGGGCGACCAGTTGAAACGAATTTTCAGTCAAAACAGGTCGAGGATGTGGCGGATTTTGATGGTCTCGAATCCCATGAACAAAATCCTGGGAGTTTCTTTCTTGATTTGTGTAAGGAAGAAATCTTGTTTCTAACTTCGGTACGGCATTAAATGCTACCGCATGTGAAATTACGTAAGGTGTTAGTCTTATTCAATGCAGAAGTGCTTCAATTTTTCTTTCCTCGAGCAATCACAGCCTTATATCTTACTCTTCTTACATAAATTTACTTACTGTCACTCATCTCGCCGTACTCGCCACTTGTTAATCATTGATGACACATACTCAAGATATACGTACTGGCCCTGGGAATTATGACCTATGTGTATTACTTTACAGCTACGCTGACATTCGACCCAGACAAGGATTGGGGATTTCGCGTGGGGCAATGGTATTTCATTCGGAAAGTGAACGCGAACTGCAATGGCGTTAATAATCGTACTAGATACTGGGAAGTCCCACCACCGACCGACACGGAATCTAACGACGAGAGTGGTTGGATAGAGTTAGAATTTGGAAAATGGAATGACTCCATTATCGTTTCTACCCAACCAGAATCAGCATCAACGGAGTTGGCGTTACCGGATTCTACGGAACTTCCTACCACCACTGAAGTGGCGGATGTACAGGAGGAAGGGGACGAATTTAACGAAACTGACAGTGATTCTGGGCGGCCAGAAGCAGAAGTGGTGATACCACAAAATGCTGTTTAACAAGTTAGGCTCATCTTTGACGCACGATACTAAAAACTGCTATTCAAATTATAAATATCCTTCTACTTTTCAGTGATTACTGAGCGAAATCGCCGCCCTCTAGGAGGCCTTGAAGGCACTTTCAACTGCAAAAGCGTGTACGGAATAAGAGTCTTACGTTATCTAGAAGAAAAACGCTTAGAATTACATTATTTTCATTGTTGCTACCTATAACTGATGTGACTATTTGTTGAAATAAACGTTTGAGACCAAGGAATCAACGGGGAATCTGTCAGTCATCTTAGCATATTGGACAAAAATGGTTTGGGATACCATAGCAATAAAAAGTACACGAATCTTTGATCACAAAATGATGGATTTTTATTGCGTAAAATTTATTATAAACATCAACTTGCGATCGTAAGATCTTACAATAACTTTTACGCCGATGTATAAATTGTGGTCTTCATGTTGCATGACGAGTTTTACTGTAATAGAAAAACGTGTTTGTCCGAATAAGTACAAGATAGAATCTACCGTTTACATGCGTTGGACAGGAGTACGAAAAGTATGTGAACACTTATAAATGAATAAATGATTGATAAATTGCGAACGCGCTATTTCCCAACATGCATAAATGAAAAACAACTAACGCCTTGACATTCAACTCTTTGCGCAGAGGAACTGTCCTATGTGAGAGACCAGAGATGTGATCTTTCACAGCGGCAGTTATTATTCAAAATTACAAATGATAACCCATCACCAGGTGTACCTCTACTCTTCCTCATGTACATATAGAAATTACTGAAATGATTGGCAATATCGTTTTGTACCTTGAAGCTTAATTAAAGAGCAATCATGAGAAACTTGCGCATGAAGTAGAATAGAATAACGGTTTCATCGAAAGTAAGAATAAAGAACGCGAGTGGACGAATAAAAGCTTGAAGGCGCGATTTATACAAGCAGAGTAGTTCCTTAACCAAAGTAGGAGAAAGGGCAGAGTGATAAGGGGAACTAGATTGTCCTCTAGTCTGCTAAAGTTGTAACCAATGGAGAGTTCAAAAGATATGAATTAGAAGCATTAATCTGATTCATTCGTCACTGTGAAAAGTAAGTGGCGATAACGCGGGAGGTAAACTTCACATCGGTAATAACTTTGGCAGATCTTAGCGTAGATAAATAATAAAAATGTAACAGAATCCCATTGATAGCAACGTTGCGTAGACATGCCGACCACGTGTAAACATCGTAAATATGTGATCATCCCTTCTTGATATTCGTAGTGCAAATGACGAACATTTGACTACTTCTTCGCCTAGAATGTGAACAGAAAAGCGTATACCACCACCACATGCGAAATTAACCGAAAATAATATTACATAGGTATAAATATTCTATTACAGTTATATGAGGAGCATTATTTTGCGAGTAAATTGAATTGATTTGATACAAAAATGCCTCAATTCTATTCAAGCTTGTTGGGCATCTTTCATATTATTTCTAGTGTAAATTTATTTGGAGAATAAGCTTTCATAAAAAGCTGAGTGTAGAAGAAAATAACGAAATACTCGCGTGAAAGAAAAGTTCAAGAAAATGTAGTCCCATAGGTACAAACAAATGATCATGAAATCATAGATAGAGGAAAAAGAAATAATTTACGAATATATGGAACCATGCACCAATACGAATTACAATTCAAAGCACCAAAGCAGAATGAAAAATTGAATCTTATCCATATAATGCGGCATTGGATAACATTGCTTTAGAATTAAAATGCTTTTCTTCTTCGCTACTCTTTTTCCATACCACAGAAATATGTTCGTTTCTTACAGCTATGTAACTCAATGCCGCAATATTATGCTCTGTTCAGCAAGGAAAGAGAATACAGTACTCTGCAATGAATTTTATCTCACCTTCTTCGACGCAGCTCCGACCTTGGTCTTCTTGGTGCCCCTGACCTTCTTCATTCTGTTCTTACGTTCCTTGCGTTGTTTTCTCGTCTGTTTCTGTTTCTCAAACAGTCCATGCCTTGCCAGCCTGTGCTTGGGCTCGAATTTCTTGGCAAAGTCCAGAGTGTCGTAAATCAACGCGAAACCTGTCGATTTACCGCCTCCAAAGTTGGTTTGGAAACCAAAGACGAAAATGACGTCGGGCGTAACTTTGTACATCTTAGCTAATTTTTCGCGTATTTCGGTTTTTCGAACCGAGGGCTGACCTGGATGGAGTACATCCACGACCTGAAAAGAAAAGGCACATTTATTATGTTAAAATTATAAGATTAAAGACAAATTTTGTTTGCATAATGGGTCTGCAAATCTGTACTTCCATCTAGATATCCAAAATAGATATTTTTGAATGGAGATGAAGGCAATGTTAACAATTTTAGGAAGGATGTACTATGAAAGGAAAGAGCAGCTAGTCAATCTTCCATCAAGCAGAAGACAGTCCACAGACACATCTGCAAATTATAGTGAAATCCACGAGAAATAAAAACGTGACCTACTCACCATTTGTTTTCGGCATAAGAGCCGATTGGTCATGAACTTTCTCGTTCTGATTGTGGCGGTACCCTCCGTCTAGAATAAGGAGTCAAAATACATCGACTTGAGGTTATGTTTTGCATCAATCAATTTTTGTGTTACACATTACGACGACATGAGTGATATTGAAAATATCGGTTACGAAAATATGAGTTTTCGTGTCCACTTCGCGCGTGACATCGAACGAAACAGCAGGGAGACCGATTTATTCGGTGTTTACCCATGTTCACTATGTCGAATACGCTTGCAAAAAACATCGAATTCCCGCAAATTCGTCAAATCCTCGAAGAACATATTCGTGAAATTCGACGATCCGGCGATTGAAGTTACGTTTGACTTTGACGACAGCCCTCATTTCGTGAAGATTCGCATTTATTTCCTGGATGAAAACTACATACCATTCTATCCGATTCGGTCGGGCTGTTTTACCACTCGGAAAAAGACTCTACACCGGAAGAATTCAGCGCCGCGTACGACAAACATTTGAATTCGACTGGCGGAAGTCGCAGTGTCGCCAACCTTTATGAAACGAATAATGTCGAGCTTGCACATGATTTTTTTTAAGAATATCGCAGAAAAATGCCACGCATTCGATATATTTTAACAGTAGAAGTATTCAAGGAATGCTTGTAAACTTCAAATAAATATCGTCGCCTCGTTGCATAAACGAAAAAGCGAAGTGTAGCGCAACGCAAGAGTGGAACTCTCTCCAGCGCACTCAAACGTCGTCAAGCTGCAACTAATTGCAACAAAAGTGGTAGGGTGGGGTAGAGGGGGTGGGATCGAGAGGATATGATGATGGAGGGGAAATCGAGGCGACCTTTGCTGAGACTGCGGCCGTGCTCTGAACTACGCGTTGCACATTGCTGTTGAAAATGGCGTCTCGCTCGGAGCTGCTAGAATATTCGTATCCAGGAAAAAGGCGGAAGGTTGACTGTGACGGGTATGGAACATCCCCCAGCGCGGAACTCAATTTTGCGGAACGTGAGACGTCGCGCGGATCCGCACACGAAGATCTAGAAGGTATTTATGCAAAAATATGTCAAAATATTTCGGAAATTTTCCTTAATGCAAGATGGCGTCGGGAACGGCAGCCGCCTACTTTTCGTGGATGCCGTTTGTTCTCGATAATTGTGGGGGGCGGGGCCGCCATGACAGTCACTGGGTGCGTCGTAATTTCATTTCGTTCTTCGCAAAATTCAGCGTCACCTCGGCGACGAGGTTCCATGCGATTTTTCTCGTAAATTCGAGAGTTTTGCGAATAATTTAAGCGGTGGACGCCTTGGAAATAATATTTTTCGAGTTCATAAAATTTCTCGCGGGAATACCAGGGTCAGTGACAGCGACACGCTCTGCCCAACGAGTAGCTCGCTGGCGTTCACAGATGGCACGAGTTTCACAAACAAAAGGAGATGTGGACTTGACGTTTCGAAGCGCGCCAATTTTTCTGACATCTCGTGTAAACCTGGGAAGTCCCGATTTGGGGTCTTGCGAAGCTTTTCTTTCGCATTCTTTCAAATCGAAAGTTCTACTAGGAATAAAAATTGCCCCTGAATTAAAAAAAAATTATTTCCAACTTTCACAAAAAGTTAACCCACTGTTGGTCTTATTGAACTTTTCATTCTTTTTTTTCGTAATTCCTGACGCGAACTAATTCTAAGTAAATACACTGATGAATTAAATCTCAGTACATACAATATATTATAAGTTTAACTTTAATTTTTTCTTTAAATGATCTCAAACAAGTTTTATATTTAATCCTTTATTGTCATTTGCTTGAAGACAAGTTCTAGAAAAAGTATGATGAATTTTCGGCGCTTGAAAATGTTCATAACGACGCTGAACTTTAAGATAATGAAGAAACAGAGGTGCGTCGATACATCCATAGAATTAAGTCACTGGTTTATATAGGAAAGATTTAAATAGATGTTATATTTTCTTTTGCTCCAAAATTGTCAGTGTCTTAACAAAGTCCTACACTTGATCCTCTTATTTTATATCTTCGCAGATCGCGTTACGGGTCTTTCTTTTTACACAGAAACACTCGGTGGGGACAGCGGCTTCACAGAACTGAGCGACGGATCAAAATCTACACCTGCCACACCAGATGCCGGGAATTTTGCATCCACACCCACACATACCGATTCGACGAGCGACGACACAGACTGCCCGTATGTGCCATGTTCGAGAAAATCGAGCGTTCTGTGAAAACTCAAACTTCACAGCCACCTCTTGTACCCTTTCTTATGAGCTTAATTCACCTGTTCTCCGTGTAAACTTTTCAGGCTCGACACGGCAGATGAGAAGGACGAGGTATCATCCACCGTTTCAGACCTGTCCGATTTGTCAGGCCTTTCGGATCTCTCTGGTGTGGGAGAGGGTAGTCATCAGTGGAGACCCAATTCACTGTGGGTTCAAAAACAAATGCTGACAGGCGCTGATCCGAGGGATCTCCTTCATCACCTCCTCATGGATTCCACGCAGATTCCCGAACAAGTCGATGACTTCACCCTTTGGAAGGTTGGTATCCGCCAATCCAAAACTTGAACTTTCATGATGACGTTAGCGGTAGCGATGCTCCAGTTGCAAAGCTTTGCGACGGTCCGCCGAACAATCACTTTCATACGAAAATGGAAACTCCCCAATGACACGCGAGATTAGTTATCACAACGCAGATAAATTTTTTTCATGACCGACCCATTGGTTTCACGCTAAGGTCCCTTGGACATTGGGCGTCATCTTTACGCGGGTTCGCCCTGCTCGTGTTTCAGATCATCGTAAACATGATGTCGGAACCGCCGAGAAGGCAGAAGCTCAGACACATAAACACACTGACGGATGTGGTCAGGCTAATAAGAAGCAGTAAAAAGATCATAGTCTTGACTGGCGCCGGTGTGAGCGTGAGCTGCGGCATACCCGATTTCAGAAGCAGGGATGGCATTTATTCGAGACTCGCTCAAGACTTTCCCGACTTACCGGATCCTCAGGTAATTCGAAGTCGAATAAATAGGGGCGCTCTCTCTCTCTCTCTTTCTCTCTCTCTGAAAGCTTTGAATGCATCGAGAAATGTTGACCCGGCAAGACCGAACTTTTACTTCTCGCAGGCGATGTTCGACATCAACTACTTCGGCCAAGATCCAAGACCCTTCTACAAATTCGCGCGCGAAATCTACCCCGGCCAGTTCAAGCCGAGCCCGTCCCACAGATTCATCAAAATGCTGGAAAAGCACAAGAAACTCTTGAGAAACTACTCACAGAACATCGACACTCTGGAGCAGGTTGCCGGAATTGAAAACGTTATCGAGTGTCACGGTGAGTCGGCGGCCTTTCAACGGGGAGTTCCACGTTCCTGTTGAATACGTCGAGTGGAGATAACCGAGGGTTTTGCTTCTTTTTTGTTGCAGGCTCTTTCGCTACCGCGTCATGTACCAAGTGTAAATATCAAGTGAAGGCGGACGACATCAGAGAGGCCATTTTCGCTCAGCAAATCCCAATGTGCCCGAAGTGCAAGGCGAACGCTCTGCCGTCCATCGCTGAGATAAACTCGAACGAGAACTACAGAGGTAAAGCGCGACCGGTCACTCGTCACCGTCATTTCGCTGATGTTTTATTTATTTGCAGTAACACGTAACACGTGGCTTGTCGGTTTCTATGGTACGGAAAGTTTGCTATCTAGAGACAGTTTCTACCGTATTAGCCTCTTCTCGTATCGCGTATCGCGAATCGACGGCCGCGAAAGAACGATTCTCTGCTCTCCCCGGAATGCTTCGGCTACGCGACGTTGCCATTATTATCGAGCCGCACGTAAAAGTCGAAAGCGTCATTCGATAACTGCGAGTTAAAACTCACTCGTTAAAGTGACCACGAAAGGTAAACCCACCAACAAACTGATTGAAATAATCGTAAATGCCGTTTGTCTCCCACTAGTAATCCAAGATTAATGCAAGGTTTGCCACTGCGATTGAACTAAAAAGAGCGATAAAACACGCATCGAGAACAAAGCGTACCCTTTCAGTTTGATATCCGCATTGTCGCGCGACATTGGGAATGCATTTTTTTTCTAACGCCACTTTCAGATCTGGTGTCGCAAGGCATAATGAAGCCGGATATAGTGTTCTTCGGCGAGGGTCTGCCGGACGCCTTTCACGACGCGATGGCCAAAGACAAGGACGATTGCGATTTGCTGATCGTGATCGGCTCGTCGCTCAAGGTACGACCGGTGGCGTTGATTCCCTCCTCCATCCCGGCGCACGTCCCACAGATCCTCATCAATCGGGAGTCGTTGCCGCACCTTAAATTCGACGTAGAACTTTTGGGGGACGGCGACGTCATCATCAACCAGCTGTGTCATCTGTGAGTACACCTGTACTCGAAGAACTTCGGCTGTCGCTTCTGCAATTTCTAACGTTACGTGTTAACCGGCGTCGATCCGTTTCCTCGTTGCAGCATGGGAGGTCCTTACAACGAAGTCTGCTGGATGGATAACGCTCTGAAGGAAGTTCCACGATTGCTTCCATTGCGCTTCGTAGCCGACGACTCCTGGGAACAAAGTCAAGATACCGCGACCACCTACGAATTCTCGCAGGACAGCGTCGAGGTCAACTTGAAGCACAGCCATGTTTCCACCGAGAGTCAAGATAGCTTGACGATCAATGCCAACACCACGCCGAAGCGCATGGAGAATACCGACATCTGCATCTCGCCGTTTCACGCCGGTCACATGGAGAACGCCGAGGGAAGCTTCGCTCTCCTGGGCGAGAGTCCTAAGAGGAGGCTCGGCGATTCCAGCGCTGAGAGCAGTCCAAAGAGGATGAACTTCGGCAGCGGCTCCCCTTCGGAGTTCGTCGACTCCACTTCGCAGTCGTTGGACGGCACCGCGGAATGCCGTGGCACGGATTCCGCGATATCGCGCAACAATCGCGTCCTGTCCGTTGAATCGACGTCGGCGAACAACGGTCAGATCTTGAATCTGGAGGAGTGCCACGTGGTTCCGAGAATAATGACACCACGGGCCACGAGAGAAATCGTTGCTCCGAACACCACTTCCGCTTCACTCGCGGTCGAGACGACGGTTTTCTGTCAGAATCACTTGACGGTTGAAGATCAGGACCACGTCGTGGAGTCCGACAAAGGCAACTCGAAGCCGCGGCATGTTTCCATCGACTCTGCCCTGGATTCCGGAATCGGGGATAGTTGCAACAGCATTGACAGCGCCGAAGAGAAGGCCAACAACGAGAACTCTCAGAACGGCGAATCGAAGATACATGAGCTGGAGAGGCGTTGCTGGCAGCCGAAAGTCAGGGAGAGTCTCGCGACGAGATTACCCGGTAAGTGTCTTTGGCGCCCTTTTCCTTCGCGTAGGTACGCACTCATAAAGGCTTTCGCGATACCAACGTCAGACGTTACTTTCATAGAAAACTCCTACTACCAAATGTCACCTGGGCGCTACATTTTTCCTGGCGCCGAGGTCTATTCATCGAGGGTTACGACTGATGCTCCCTTTTCACGAACTCTGACACTTTCGAGAGTAACGCGAAGTCTTCGTCATCGAAGGAAGAGGAGACACGTTAGTGAGTATCTCACTCGTATAATCAAACACGTACAAAGTGGCTGTACGACAAAATACTCTAGAGTATTCGCGCTAAATTTTGCGGGACACCGTGACTCGGATGTCCGAGAACTTTTGGTAAGCGTGACTTTTGTCGATTCCAGGTGCCGACGAGGACCTCTCCGAAGGAGCAGACACTGATGACGAGGAGGTAGACTGGGCAAGTACTCCCTCCAATGAAATACCACGTTAAATCTAAGACTCCGCTCAGAGTTGATAGTCAATTTCTATCGCTGTTTACTTAGTCAGATCTTTATCGGAAATCGATGAGATCGCTACCGAGTGATCAGTAGGCGAAGCGCGGAGAAATCCCACCGGCGGTTTAACGCCTAGGAACGACGCGAATGAATGTATCGCGAAATTCCTTTAAAAAAAAAGAAGAAAGACGTCGCGGGTCCGGCCCCTGCTTCGCAAGCCGGGTTCTCGAGCTGTGGTAGAGCAGGAGGAAAAAGAGGTGAGGGGAGGGAAATGTTGAACGATTTGCCAAATCGGGGAGCTGTTGTGTCCGGTGTTAATCTGTATCGATAAAAACTCGGTCATCGTCGATGTTTTTAGTTAAAGTAGCGGATAGTGTAGCAATCTTAAATTATTATCCGGTCCCGGATTTACGAGCCGTCGCCGTGGACGCTAATGCGGAACTTGGCGAAATTACCGCTTGCGGTATTTCGTCGAAACGTGTGAAGTACGTTGGGCGTATTTTCGCGTTTTCAGGCACGGAAAAAAAAGACTTCTTTGACACGGATCTAATACCATATTGTCGAAATTCACGTACACTTTTAGTTGCGTGAGAAAAAGCGTTAGGAATCTTGAGAAATCATTTGAATGTCGATGTTGGTCTGTCTCGTTCAATATATATACATGTATGTAATATTACTTCATTATCGCGCGTGATGAGATGACAACTTTAACAGATACGTTAACCGATACAGTTTTTACCGCGAGAATTCATTAAGCGGCGGGTCTTTTTTTTTTAAATAGGAATTCTACATTACATTTCCTAGACAAATTAGACAAGACTAACTCCATATGTTTTCAAACCCGAAGCACGATCCGATAACACCCTGAAACATATCATTTGTGTTTCCCAAATTTCCTAAACACTTAATGCAGCGGCGTCTTTAGGCATCGCCCCGACGCATTCTTCTGTTATCCTTTTTACTGACACTCCCGCTATTGACAAGCAAACGCGTCTCTCGGATTTCCAGATGGGCATTTATCAGGGAAATGTTATTTTCTCGTAGATATATTCCGCCGGGGTATTTGAGCGTGCTTCGAAATTCCGTGTCATTTATTTCGACGATCATAAATCGGGATAAATAGAGGAATCACGATTAAAATCCAAAGACGAAAATGAGCATTTAGTCGAAGTTTTACGGTGGTTGGGGAACGTGTTCGATAACGATTGCATCGAAGATGTTCTCCAGACTTTTTGCGAGGAAATAATGCAGAAAACGAGAGTTTTCATCTCTTTCGAAGCATTTTTTTTCGGAAAGTGCAACAACTGTTGCGGGAAGATCCGTTAGAATTTTGACGCATAGTATGGTTTTAGATCTATGAGAAGATCGCACAGAGATTCACATCCAATATCAGTCGCCGGTTGGATGTGCACATCTCCGTGTTTATATATTGTTGTTTATTTATCTGTGAGTGTCTCTGTACATACCAATCACCCCCAATGGATCACTTTTTTTTTTATTCATCAACGTGCGAATTCACATGCTACATCAGTTAAGATGCAGTTCTTTTGACTATCAATTTATTACCGTTGTAAATACCGACGTGTAGTCGTCCAATGAGTTGAGACTATTTACTTTAGCCCACGTATAATTCCGTGAAGATGAACGTATAATACTATTTTATTACCGACAAAAGTGCAGCCACGACCTATAACACACACGTGGATTCACTTCTAGGCGTAGCGCGCGTTTATACAGGCACTTCTTAGTTAGGAATTCAAAATGTGTGGGAGTCGTCGAGCATTTTTCGTAAACTCAGAAGAGCGCGCTTCGCGATCGCGATGACGGATCGTTCCGAAACGTCGTTTGAAAAAATCGACACTTCGAGCGGCAACTGTTTTCAGAGTATATCACAGAAAGAGTGACCATTATCAGGCCATTTCAATTGCTACTTCGTATATTTTAGACTTTAGCAATAACTTTTCTACCCAAATTACGGTTAGTTGTAATGGTTTGGCAATGATTTAAAGATTCGTGTTAAGTTTCGAGTTTTTCAGTTTCATTGGAGCACGGGCGAATGTACAAAGCGATGTTGGATAGCTTCGCGTTGCGTGTTATTTTTATATGAACGAGAGCAAGAGAGAAAGAGAGAGAGAGAGAAAAGGAAAGAAAAAAGTAGTATAGAGATAAAAGGATTAAAATAGAGAAGGGGAAATGAGCTTTCGACGAATCGCATTCGGCACTTGTGTGACGTTTCTTTTGCAATAATTGCTTCGCAGTCTATAGATTATACGTACTTCGGAGTCCATCTATGCAACGAGGTTTTGCGGCATCGATGAACTTTTGTAATAGTCGCGTGCGATTCTGTCGAAATCATTGCCGTAGCTTATTTAGAAGAAACAGAGGTTATGTGCAAGTATATATATACGATATATATATATATACAATATATACACACATATATGTATATGTATAAATAAGCAGAATATAACATAAACGAGAAAAAGATTTCGGGGTGTGAATGAAGGAAATTGGAAGATGGAATATCGCGGCGAGATTATTAGAATTATGGAAAGAAACGTAGCTTCTAAAGTGCTAGTGCTTCACTACTTAGAGATTGAACGGAAATTCTTGCATTTGCACCGATGCGGAATGCGGATGCGAGAAAGATCGGTCGTGAAGATCGCAGAAAATATCGGAGATGGTTAAACTATACGCTAAGTTTGCGACCCGCTATCTCAAAACATTTTGGTTCCTTACGTAAGAAGAATAATATTTTATATGATTAGACGAAACTTAACTTCCGCTTTGTACAAACTGCTTTATTTATCCTTTGTTATGCAGATCGACTTATGCAGGAGGTACAGATTAGGTATTACTTTTCAGAATCGAAAGGCTATCTTCTTTTTTAATTTATTTGAAACGTGTAAACAAAAAGTTGGACTGAAAAGTTGCTATCAAAATTTCACAAACTACTTCGCAGCTCGGGATCTGTGTCCTGCGAATCTTGCGTTTCGGATGCGAAATACATTTTCGTATCTCGACGCTTGAAACAGAATCGGAGTTTAGATGCAGTCTGATGTCGTACGATCTTTTCGTGATTTTATTTTCATTCGTCGTAATTACTCTCGATGTTTATAATATGCAGCAGCGTTCTTCAGAGAGAAGAATTATTGACATTCGTCCGATTGAGAGGGAGAGAAAGAGAGATGGGTGCAAGCTTGTGAAAATTTGACAATCGTACCAACTTTTTTTTCCGGCCGTACTGACTTTTCTTTTTTTTCTATTTTTTTTTTGAAATAAACTATATGTAAATATTTATTATTTTTAATGTCCAGCGAACTGATCGGCTTCAGCCGCGCCGATTGAAACACGAGGGCTCGGGCGCATCCTGTATTCCTAATGAAATTCTCCCCAAGCAATGTTCACGAGTCTCGCGTTTCAGCCGGCGCAGCTAGGCTAGGTGCAGAGGTTCTGAATTTTTTATAATTTGTTATTTAATGTAATGAATGTTATGAAAATGTTCTCTTTATTATAAATGTTGTAAGAATTTTCTGTTTCTTTTGGTATTACTAACGTATAAGCTTACCACGTAAATTAAACATTTTTCTATGATATAGCAGTACAGCATTTCATTTATTATTCCGCTACCTTATCGCGAAGGCTTCAGTGGTGCGGCGATTTCCATTGTCGCCTTGTCGTTGCGCCAAGTGCATCTGGAGCCGACGCAACACGCGAAAGAATTGCTTGATTCAATCGGGAAGATAAACGTGTGTTCCACGTATAGAATGACAATGATACGAAGTCGTCTTTGATACTCTCATTGGCTTGGCCGAATCCGCTCGGTCGTTAAATCGTTTAAAATGAGATCGAAATATTGCATCAAGATTGATCGGTGAAAAATTGTACTGAGAGAATCGATTTTTATCCGTTGTCACGTCTAAAAACTCGTAGAGCGTATCTTTTGACGCAACGAAGAAGTGGACCGACGATTTTTTTTCAGCCTCGTTCATCAAGCTTGGGATTTGATGTAATCACATTTATATCTAACCGCGTTGTGACTTATGTATAAAATTGACACAGCGCATCGACTCATGTCACATGAGAAATCCCGATAAGAAAATCACTTAGCGATTGTGTTCATTGACGCTTGTTTCGGTAATTAAGCGGCGGTAATATTTCGAGAACATATTGCCAACGTTTCGCGTTGTACCGAAGAGGCGTCGAATGCGAAGAATGCAATTGTTACGATGCTTTTCGCAAATAAATCTTCGAAGTCTTGGATCGCGTTTCCATAGCTTTTAATTTATACATAGAGGGATAATGCATTAATATTTAAGTACGTGATAAATAAAATAAGCGAGACGCGCGACGAAGAGAATTCATCTACATAAGAATCATCACTTTTACCGGCGAATGGTTACGATTTTCTCTAAAGTTTGTAGCACCCCCTGCATTTTATACGTGATGGATGATCGATTAAAAAATTGGCCGTTGGCATATTTCACGGACTTTTTCTTATTTAGAGCCGGTTTTACCAACAGGTATAAACGCGATATAGCGCTATACTGAGAATAACCATAACTGCTGGTTATTCTCAGTATAGTGCTATACCGCGTTTATACCGTCTTGGTAAAACCGGCCCTTAGTGAGTTGTGACTTTTTATCATTAGAATATAGCATCGCGAATAAAAAACGAGCCTACTCGAATCAGACAAGCTCGAAGAAAACTTTTTCATAGATGATGGTTTTTCGAAGTTATTTTAATCGCTAACTCGTCATTTAAGGGCTACACGACGTGGCGTAAAGAGGAAAAGAACTTGTTGCCGAGAATATCTCGTAGTATTAAGGAATACATTATATTTGGACTATCAGGTGGTTCTCACGCAGATTTTAAATACGATTTGTTGCTTAAGGGGAGATTTGGAAGCCTCGTACATACTTCGACTGCACATAACAGTAATAGATCTGTATATTTTCAGAAGCAATAAAAAGAACGGTTGTAATTAACGAGCATTCCGTCCTCCACAGTATACGTATACGTTTCAACCACCTCTGCAACCTTTCCTCGTTGCAACAATAGTGCACTGATCCGTGCACGGTGTCACGTTCTGTCTAATTATCAGAAAAACGCCGTAAAAACTTCAGAGAGACTGGAGACTTTCAGGACCAGGAAGGGGAACTTGCGCGCGTACGTAGGTATGTATTTCAAGAGCAAAAGTGAAAGGTGTCCTTATAGATCATCAGCGATTTCATAACGTCGAATTGATTACGGAGGATCGCTGCGAAAGGTCGACAATGCAAAATGCTCTCGAGAATGCCATTTCATTCTTCATTAAAAACCGCATTTGCATCCTGTTCGCAATGTCGAAATGCGAGCAGGGGGTGCGATTTAAAAATCTGAAGCATAGAATTGTGGGTATCGCACTTCGGCGAGTTTCGGCAGCGCTCGACCGCTTTCGCTGCGATACGTGGCAATATCAATGGCAGTCATTTTCGAATGAGAACCCCGGCGACGCGCGAGAAAGGCTTATTATCGATCTCTTAACGTTTTCGTCGAATCTGAGAAGATCGGAGTGCTCTTCGAATCTTAAGAGGTCTCGTTTATTCAACAAAACCATACTTACGAGCGGCCACAAATTTATAAAGACCCGCCATGGATTTCGAACCTCGCCACAATGATTCAAAATGTCCGCGCCCTTGTAGGCGTTCGATACTGATGAGTCAAACGAGGAACTCGTAATTTCTTAGATAACGATTATCCGTCAACGGAATATTACCGAACGCACGCGATTTATTTTTTCACTCGGCACGGCGATTCGTCGTTTCGCTATCTCACAGTCCGCCGATAACTCGGAGCCACTCTTTGATTCGGAGCAGACGACGTGCTCGCTGTCAATGGACCTCGCGGCGGAGTAGGCGTGTGCCATAAAAACTGTGTAAACGCTATCTTTCGGCTCAGACGGCCGCAAGTCGCCTCCGAAGTGATACGTTTCGCGTCGTCGAGCCGCTCCGAAATACGTGGCACGCTGTAAACCGGAGATATGTGCGGTGAGTAGCGAAACATCGACGTTCAATAGCGCTTTAACCCATGAAATTATTGACGTACGCGGTGCACACGCGTTTCTGCTCCGAAACGGTGATACAGCGCGAGTGTGACAGGCGGACATTTGCGCGCGCGAAACGCGAACGCGTGTGCCAGCGGGAGGGACAACTCGTTTTCACCGAGGATTCGACGTTCTCATTGGAATCCCGCGAACGTGTCGCGGGATAGTTTCTCTTTTTTATCGGGCGTTTGACAGCGTCGTGACACTTCCTGCACGTGGTGCGACCCGGCGCGGTACAGCTGTCTCTCTCTCTCTCTTGCAGAGAGCTATCGCACGCTCCGAAATTAACTCTTTATCGTGCGCAACGTAGAATCAGCGTGCCGGCGAAAATGCGCGTGAAACTGCGTGGGATGAAATAATCAACTAAGTCTACGACTCGTACGTTGTTTAGTGCGATAGGAAAAAGTTTATTTCTGTCTTGTATCGATAATAGATCACTGGGAGGAATGAGGAAAGGAAAATGATCGAGATTGATAATCGTAACGTTAAAATTTATCAATTTATGATAAAACATTTCCGATTACGAAGCTACGAGATTAATAAGGAAACTTTCTATATTGATATCGGCCGTGACGTTGAATCGCTCTGATAAAAATTTAATAATTCGTCATCAAACTCGTGTTTGACATCAAATAAATTTGCGATTTGTTATTATTCGCGGGAATGCGCGTTGTTTTTCTCCGTTTTCTCTATGCAGCGACGATCGAGTGTCTGCGGTGCGCCGCGAACTCCAAGAAGCGATAACGAACTCTAGAAAGAGGGAACGGTGATCGCGAGAGGGTGTAAATTTTTCAGCGGGGCGACGAGGATCATTAATTACCGCGTTCTTCGCTATCGGCTTCTTCTGTAAGGGAGAAAACGAAAACTTCCCATCGAACTTTTCGACGACGTTTTTATCGTCCCGAAAAGTAAGCAGTTATACAATTTCGCGGCCTTTCAAAAAGGCTAAATCAAATGTGGCGCCTCGTAATACGAAATTGTGAAAGCGATTGCATAAGCCAGATCTACTCGTTCGACTGAATTTTTGATTTCACCGAGTAAGAACGAATCATGGATTTCGGCCTTATTGCGAGATATTAAAAAAGTTCGATCGGTCCACTTCAGACTCGTAGAGGGAGATACAAATTTGAACATTTTTTCCGTGGCAAAATTCTTTTACCCGCACCTTTTTCCTAAAATTTGCAGTGTAACGAAATAACTGAGTTATTTCAACCAGTCGGGCGGCGAGTGCGTGGGGTAATAAAAAGCATTTTAATTGATCCACTTCGTACGAGGGACGTCAGTGAGTCGCGTTTTAACGATCCGTCTCCCTTTTTTAAAATTCAAGCGCAGATGTTAGGCTTATTAGCTTCGCGTGACATTGTTGATAGAATTAAACCGAGATTAACTTTAGCCGACCTCTACGTGCAATTGTATATGTAATTGATTTGTTCTTGTTACTCTCGAGGCCAGTTGATCTCAGGTTCAAGTTGCAATTAACGCCTCGCTCGTCAATCACAGGCCTTGGATCAATTACTGAATCAGTGATCAATTCGATTTTAACATAAAAAAATATCCATTTTTTGAAATTTCATTTGTAATCCGCATACATATTCAATAACATCCGAAAAAGAGAGGGTTCAGAAAAATTATTATTCACTAGCTGACAATGAGTTATAAGTGCATTTTTCTCTACTAAATTATTGTGACGTCATCGGAAGGGCAGAGAAACGCACTTATGCCGAGCACCAAGTGCGAGAGAGATAGTCTCACTATAGACTATGACGTGGCAGCATTTCAAAATATCGTTTTCCAGCTTAAAAAAGGTGGAAAATGAAAAATTAAAGAACACCTGGTAATTCATTTTCCCCAATGTTTTCGAATCTGCCATAAAAGAATTAATGTTAAAACCAAATTAATCAAAGTGTCGATGTAAGTGGCCCTCGCTTTTTTTTTCGGGAAGTGAGTAATTTGACGGAGAAATTATTCGCGAGTCGATCGAAGCAAGGTGCGTCTTCGCAGAAAGATCTGCGCTAACGCTGCTCGCCCGGAGATGATTCTTCGGACGTCGCGCCGTGCTTGCGAAATGCCGACATTTTCTTCGTCGCAAGATCGACTCGCGCGCGCGCAATGCGAGTGAAAGTTTCCTGCCTGCGGAACGCACGGCGAGAGAGTGCTTCTGAGGGTGCAGCTGACATTTAGCATCGATGGTCATTTCTCGCGTCGCTGGTACGCGAGCGTACACCGGGGCGCATAAGATTAGGCGCGCGACTGTCTGGTTCGAGAGCGCAACGCGCGAGTCTATTAACATTTAATTGTCGTTGACCTTTTCAATGACCGATAGGAAGGAGAACGATCGTCTAAAATTTTATATCGATTGTTCTCGCCTTCGCCTAATAAAAATCATCGAACGTATCTACTGCGTCGACTCGATTTCCCACTCGAAAAGCAATTCGATACTCCAATCAGATCAGGTTTGCTGGTGAAATTTGCAGCAAATTTACAGAGATAATCCCTGAAGATTTTGCTGGCTCTTCGCAGTGCTGCAGCGATCGTACGCACTTTTCGCAGGTCGTCGTTGAATTTTGCAAATGTCGCCGATATCTATCGGAGAAAAATAGCGAAACGAAGATACGAGGGAAATATTTTGGACGCGAACTATATCTTTGCGATGAGTTTTTCGAGTCAGCATGAAAAAATACATCGAATGCGGTGGTCAAGAGTCCGATTTCGGAGTTTTTAATTTTTGCGGAATTATCAAGGCTTACGGTCTCGGCCATTTTTCAATTATCCGCAAAAACCAAAATCTGTAGAAACGATTGTTCGACCACCTATCTTACATTCAATTCAAGATAACGCTACCGGAAAGAAATTACCAACATTTCCGTAATTATATTACAGTACGTACGCGTGACTCAAGTCACGAACATCCGATTGCAGTATATGCAAAATGTACGTCTTTCGCTTTCGCAAAAATTCAAGGTCGAAGAAACCGGTGTTTACTTCGCCATGAAACAACTGTGCAATGTACGCGTGTACGTCGCCAGCGGGGGACTGCTCCGGATTTTTCTTCCAACTAATCCGTGAGCTATCCTCGTTACGTTATCGGTTTACCAGCGTCAGAGCTGGAAGCTATAAGTACCTATTCGTTCACCTCGGTAGAATCCGGTGCTGTATGCGATTCCTTGCGAGTAAATATTTTCATAGCAGGTGGTCCCTTAATTCATGCTGCGCTTGCACCACATATCGCGCGCTGTAATGATGTAAAGTAAGCCGACCGTTCCTTATAATTTTTAATTTTTATTATCTTCTCATCCGCTCCACGCGATTTCTCGCACACCTCACCGAGAAAACAGTTTATTTGTAGTTAATAAATGTTTGTTCGAATATAGCATAATAAATATTTTATCGGATCAAGTAAATATTCGTCAACTATTACGATATTTACTTCACACGATTAGATCCTCAGAGGCAACCATTTGAATGAACTAAGATTTGAATAATTAACGTATATTTTCTTGTCCTAACGAAATATTTATTTCGATGCATTTGAAATTACATTTATGAACTATCAATAAACTGTTTTCTCGGTGCTGCAACTCGTTTCGTACGGCAAGCGGAAACCTGTTTCCGCCCCAAGAAATAAGGGAAGTTTTCCATTACGGAGTTTTGCCTCATTTCCGCAAAAAAAGTCCTTCGCTTGACGAAGTTACGGTTCCAAGTTTAAAACAACGCCTTAACGATGGCTCGACGAAGAATCGAAGAAAGATCGTCCCTGAAGATTTCGACGAACGATCGATCACGTCCTGCGCTCGCGTGCCTCCGAAAAACCGGCATCCGGAACTCGAAATCGACATCGGGACTGTACGTATTTCAGAATCGATTAGCCGGTTCTCCCCGCTCGAGGCGATAATCGCGTTAACTCGAAAATATCCGTACGTAGAATTTCACTTTCACGCGGTTTCGGCATTTATATATCGCGCGCGGACGTTGCGAAATGCGCGCCGGGTTCGATTCGACGCACGCGCGCCGCGCGGCTGTAATTTTCAGGCGCGATGCAGATCGCACAGACGCCAGAGTCCGTTTCGTTTCGCCCGGTGAAAATTCCCGCGATAACGCAGCGGCATTGCAGCAGTGCCTTTCGACTGCTGCAGTCGAGCGAGCGTGACGCTATGCGGCAGCCGCAATCGCGTCGCACAGCTTCTGATTTTCGAAGCTGCTCGCTGGGGATGATAATTTCGCAATTGCGAATACGATGATCGACTCGAGTTTCTCATCGCGCCTTTTGCCGAAAGCGTCTCAGCTTTTTTTCGTATCTGGGTCATCGTGGCAGGGAAGCTGATCGTGTCACGATCGCGCGACTTTTCCTTCTCGATCTCGAAGGAAGGGTTCGTCGAACCCGTCGAGGTGCATCTGGTAAACGCGGTGCTACGTTTCTTACCTTCCGAAAGGATCTGGCGAAGCCTTTCAAGGACGCTTCGTGTTTGATAAATCTGTACCTTTTTTTGGAATAGAAAGGGCGGCTGTCCAAAACCCTGCGTTCGCGTAAACAGTTGATTCTGTGAGTGCGGTCAAATAGGTCAATGTAAATTCATTTCTTTTGCTAATTTGTCAGGGAAACTGTGATTTTTTGTGGTGCATATTATATCATAATTAACCGTGCTCTCACAATGAAAAGATCGGGCTTTTTTATTCTAGAATATATATTTATCCTGAAACTTGAATTTTAGGACATCCGCCCTTTCTATTCCAGGGTACAGAAATACGGCGAGGAAAATAAAAATAAAGAAATACAGAAAACGAATACGACGTGGTTTAATTTTCTCGCGCAGCGCAATACGACCGCGCGAAGCTCTCACCATACCTAGACTTTAAACGCGCGTAAATCAAGCTAATCGGTGTGTCTCTGCGAAGGGGATGCGCGGAATTTTCCGCTGCGGAAGCACTTACTTCGGCTCGCCGCGGAGTCTCGCAGGTAAAAATGATCGGAATGTTCTCCCATGACTATCTATGCGCGGCATATGTATACGCGTAGTTCTTTTTCTCTCTCTTTCTCTCTAGCGTGGCCGCATACTTGTTCTCGTAACACGCGAGATCTTTTTTTCGCGTCACTCTTTGACACAAGTGCGAGCCGATATATCCACATTCCGTTTTCCCTTCTCCGTTGAGCGAACGAAAGAGCGGTGAATTGCTTCGAGAAAAAGCCGTCGCTCTCTTGTCGTGCGAGAAGAAAAGAATTCGCGGAACATAAATCCGGGATTGCTGCAGTCGTCGATAAGCCGCGCGACGTCGTATCGAAGTTAGGTAAAAGTGGATGTGTGTAAGTGACGTCACACGTGCAGATAACTCAGGTATTACACGATTTTAAACATTACGTATAGCATTTGATATCCATAGAGATTGCGACGTTCTCCGTATTGCGGTTAATGGAGCGCTTGATGATAACGACAAGTATTAAAATCTTCGCGAGATGGATTATCGATCAGTTTATTTCGAGCGACGCCGATTTCGTGTATGAATGTACAGGATTTTTTTAGTTGTCAATCGTCGTCTAGTCGCGTTGCTTTATGATACGATAAAATGGTAAGAGGAGCAGAATTTTACTTTGAAGGTACAGGAAGAAACGATCGTCTTTTATTTGTATTGATATATCGACGAGTCGACGATATATCTTTAAACTGCATCATCTGATAGATGCGAATTGTAAATCGCGTAAAGAAAATTCGTGACGTCATCGCGAAAATGCATTAGAACAGATGCTCAGATTATCGCGGTATCGTGATCTGACGTCGAGTATACGTAAAAAAAGACAATACGAGAATTTTAGAAAATCGCTTGTATAGCGTTGCCATTCTCGATTCTACGTCATCGTCATAAAATTACTTGCTGTTTATTATCATTGAGCAGGTCGCGGTGTCGTCGGACACATGGATGGGAATTTGTAGATATGTTACAACTTTCCGAAAAAATCACCTTCCTACATAAAATAAAAGTAAATTCTTTCAAGTCAACGGTACATCGCGATTACTCGCGAATTATCATTCGAGTTTACTTCTAGTTATTTTCGAACGTCTGAACAGGAGATACGATCCGGAAATTTGACTCGAGTGAATCATGAAACGACTGACGCAATTCAACGAGGCGTTATTCAAACGCCTTTGATAGTCAAAGTAAATCAGCGCAGAGAGAGATAAGACTCTCGTCGAAATCTGATCTATTTCTGAGGAGCGTCTGAGCGTACGATTCAATTGTTGATCGGCAGCACGTATCGAGATTGCACGATGCACCCTTCCAAATTCGTCGAGGCTAAACGCTGCGAACGCTTCGCCTTAACCAAACGACCTTAACTGGGCTAAATAAAAATATCACGGCGAATTCAATGGCGTCGCGTAAGACGCAATACCCACGGGCATTGCTCGCACATATACACAAACGCACATAATCAACTCCGATATAATACATAATACGCGTATGCCTACACAGCTCGGCTTTCCCTTTCACTTGCACCAGGCTGCGCGCTTTACAAGTGCTAGACGCCTTCCTTCTTGCGCCGTCTGGAGACGGCGTTAGCAACAATAGATTTCAATCCCAGATAATTAATAAAAAATATTGTCACGTGCGTATGTGGAACAAGACGGGATATACGTAGACTCGATGTCGAGGGATTTGGCAAGATGCGAATCGTTGGAGCGACTCACGCTTCGACTTGGAATAAAAAACTAAATTATTAAAGTGGTTCTAATTTTGAGACGAAGAAAATTGTGCATAGGTGATATTACTAATAATTCAACGAAACACGACAAAAAAATATGACACGCGGAAGTATGATTTTTCCCAGGTACCTAGTTGAAAAAATTCCATTTGAATCGAACATCCGAGTCATTAATGAAATTGTATATCAACTATATACGGGAATTTCTAAACCTTATAGCACCGTTGACAATTCGCCTGAAATACATTCGCACTACGACATTTTTTTACGACATTTTATGCATATATTTTCTTCAGTGACCGTCGGAGCGATCGTTCGCTTCTTTGAATAATTCATGCGAGTATGTAGGTACCGTTAATCGTGCGAACGGACAACAGTAGAGATTTTATTTTACACGGTAATCTCACACGAGCCAATAAAAGAACGTTTAGATAATTTTACGGCACCTTTTATTGTTCTTTTCAAAGCTGCGTTGCTTCGCTATCGTCTTTATATAATCTCTTACTAAGTTGACAACCGCTTCTTCCTTATATTAATAATAAATAGTTAGAGTTGTTATTACACTCTGCGACTATTTGCATGTCAATGTGCAGCTGTATAAAGCTGTATTATATGAAATGATGATAACGATTGATGTTAAAACGGTAGTTTCAGCTTAATTCGCGAATATCTCGTTAATCTTACGCTTTCAGTCGATGTTGGTATTCAACTTTTTTGTGGATCAAGACGTAATCTTCAAAAAAGTATTCTACCAAATACAACCAAAAGTGCATAGATTATGAGATAATCGTCATTAAAATAGGCGCGTCTATTCTGACATATGGTAACGTATTATAGGTCACTGCGAGTTTGCATATGTCACATGCATGTAAAACATATACCGTAGTACGTTGCCGTTTCTAAACTCCAGAGTAACTTTGATATAAAACTCATCGAGTCCGTTATTTTCAATGATCCTGTAATCTCATGGAATCTTCGAAAACCAATTTTTATGGAAATCGCACAATGTTATTGAGAATTTTGCTTTATATTAAAATTTTCACGAGTGTTACTCTATTTGGAATCGTCGATTTCAGACATTGGTAAAATTTCATGTAAAAATATGAGAGATAAAATCATCCAAGCGTTCCCGCATTATCATATGTCGCGTAATCCGACCGAGCTGTCTTTCTGCAGCGATTAGATAGTGTTCTCTTCTCTCGTGCACCGCCAGCAAGGATAACCTGGTAGATAACGGTATAAACTGTCGCCGACCACGCGAAGAGCAACGGTGGTTCAGCGATCTTCTCTGTGAGTGACTTTTGCTCGTCAACAACTATCACTTACGCGTATTCGAGAGGTCGAAGGACGCTCGAAGATACGTAACTGGATATTCAATTAGAAGGCTAATTGGAGCGACAGCGCGCTAAAACAGCGTCGGAAAGAGTTTTTTAGACGTTCCAAGGACGTTTCGAATAACTGCATTTTTTTTATGCTAAAAAGTTCTCCACATCCTTTCGCCCCTGTTTATCCTTCAGCCTTTCTTCCTCCGTCTCCTCCTGATAATTTCTGCGCTCCCACCGCTCGACGCCTCCCTGAAAAGGCCCCACGGAATGTCGTCGCTTTAATTTCTCCTCGTGACGACGATCGAACCGCGAGTCCGGTTCCGCGTGTCTCTCTCTCTCCTTCGACCTTGGCCGGTGAGCAGTGAGAGGAGGAATCGGCCGCGAAGTCGACCGAAACCGAAAGCCTTTCAAATGTCATCAAGGTCCTCCGTTCGGCCGCTCGGTTCGGCGTTTTTGGGGTGCCCTAGGTCGCTGGAATCAGTTTTTTTTACTCGTTTCACGTTTTCGCAGGACGACGACTTTTTTTTTCATTTTTTCTTCTCCAAGTTGGAATGCGTTTCTCCGCGAGATTCGCCCATAAGAAAGTAAGAAGTCCTCTTATTCGTTTCTCTCTTATTTGCAGGAATCTTCGCCTACCTTAACTACCTGACCCCGAAGAGCAGGAAGGAGATCCTCGAGCTCTTGGTTGGAGGTCTCAAGAGGCTCGAATACCGAGGCTACGATTCGGCTGGTAATTAAAAGGATTAAACGATTTAGAAAAATGTCCTCCTTTAAATTCATCGCATTTCGACTGATTTATGCAGTGATCATAATTCCATTTCAATCCATAACACGCTTTATCCTCCCTATATTTGTTTTTTTTTAAATTAAAACCAGCAATACGTATGGGTTCAGACTCCAGCATACAAATTAGTCACGAAACGTTCGCCAAGAATACGAATTCGCTCAAAGATTCACTCCCGAAGAATGCACTTTAGCGACTCCAAACCTGTCCTCCGACCCGTTTCACCCTCTCCTCGCCCTTCATTGTCGTATTTTACTCGTATCCTCGCCAATTCCATATTCGCCAGTGTCGTCGTCGTCGTAAACAGAGAAAGGAAGAAATACATACCGCTTGAAATTCCCTGATCACTCCTTGAGGAACCCCTGATCACACCAGGAAAGGGGGAGATGTAGCGATATTCAAATGAATTCAATTCGATTCAGTTCATTAATGCGTCGGAATGTATACATCTCGTCCTCCCGTTTCTTCGCAGGTGTCGCCTTAGATTCTCCAGATGGCAAGGACATCGCCATCATCAAGAAGCAGGGCAAGGTCAAGGCTCTGGAGGACGAAATCTTCTCTCGTAAGGATCCTTACCTCGTTTATTCGTCACTTCTGCTTTTATCTCCGCGATAAATCCACTATTTCGATGCCAGCCTGCGCATTCTTTCCGGTCTCCTTTCTTTTCAACGTCATTTCACAATATTTCTCCGCAATTTCTCAACTCAGGTGACAACTTGGACTTCGACGTCAACACCCAGAGCCACGTCGGCATCGCGCACACACGTTGGGCCACTCACGGCGTTCCTTCCGAGGTGAACTCTCATCCCCAGAGGTCCGACATCGAGCATTCCTTCGTGGTGGTTCACAATGGTGAGGCGGGGAATACATTTCTCGGGGCAAATCTCGTCTGTCGATCGTCGATGAGCGTTCGTCGATGGAAACGAATTTTTTCTTACAGGTATCGTGACGAATTACAAGGAAGTGAAGACCCTGCTGCAGCATAGGGGATACTTCTTCGAGAGCGAGACCGATACCGAGATCATCGCCAAGCTGATTCACCATCTCTGGGTGCAACATCCGACCTATTCGTTCCGCGAACTCGTGGAGCAGGTGGTTCAACAGTTGGTACGTAGCTTGAAGTGGTACGAAAAGAGACAGTAACATCAACGCGAGACTGAAGATAAAAGAGAGATCCTCTTCTTTAGGAGGGAGCGTTCGCCCTCTGCTTCAAGAGCAAACATTTCCCCGGCGAATGCGTCGCGACGAGACGCGGATCTCCGCTGCTGGTCGGCATCAAGACCAAGACAAGGCTCGCCACCGATCACGTGCCAATTCTCTACGGCAAAGGTGAGTGTTCGCGAAGGCGGCGGCGAAGAGGAAGGTCGCACGAAGCGAGGAAGAAGAAAGGAAAGAGAAAGAGTCGAGTCGCGTTTCGGTGCATCGTTCGCGCGCACTGGAAGATTGTGATTTTCGAGAAGTTCCGATGGCGATCGATGGAGTGCGAAAATTCGAAACTATCGAAATACGATTAGAAATGAAAAATCACTAACGCGCACACATGAACGTACTTACGTTTCCACGCAAAAGCTAAGAGAACGGAAGAAATTCCTCCAATGGACGAGGATGGTAAATAAGATCTGCACTCCGGTGAAGGAAAGGTCGACTGAATGGAGATCGTAATTAACAAGCCTCTAATCAATGAGTTGACACTCGGTAATTACTGTATTATCGCTGCTGTAAATACCTAGCCCGGGGCTGGCCTCATCTCACCCTCCGACCGATCGTCCTCGACCGATCAGAAACTTCTATTAATCGATTCGTATCCACTAAGATCTCTGAATTGATATTATCCATTCCCTTTCACCATTTTCCCTTACATCGTCCGTTTGCGATCGCATGAACGCCTACTAACTACTCTAACTTTTGCCACTTGCATGCGTTTGCCTCGACAAAGTCAAGAATCACGATCACATTCGCAGGACGAGTACACACGTTGCTCTGCGTTTTCGTCATTCGTGCCTCCTGGAAAATCTTCGGTGGGTGGCAGAGATACGAGTTACGCGCATTTTCACAAGCTTTCGGGTAGATCCAGTTATCGATCGGCGACCGGGAATCATTTCGCGGGGCTTAGACTGTGGATTATCTTCGTTTCGTTCGAATTTCATTGATAATGCAAGTTGATCGTCAGCTGCTGTTTCATTTTTCTTCTGGACGGAATATCGCAAAATGATTAGTTCGAATGTAGAAAATTTTGCGCCGAACGTAGCTGAAGTAGCTGCTAGCGTCTGCATCTGTAGAAGTAATAGCAATGAATTAATGATTATTGCTAACGCAGACGCGACAGCGTATCATCGCTTCTCGCTTCACGGCTTATTTTTATTTTTACTATCGTTCATCTTGCATTTGGAGTCATCTCGAGATACAAATCTAGAGTGCTCAGTGTCGGCGAAGAATTCATTCGCAGAGAATGCATCCTATCGAGTCGCTGGATTCTTGACGAAGTCACACACGCTTCTTTCAGTGGCACGGTGTGTTGTAGGGAGAAAAAGATCGTAGTTGTCGACGGTAAATTGACTCTTGTGCGGCTAGAGTCCATTTTTTTGGCCTTTGATGTGGATACTACACGAGTGTTTCTTTTGCATGATCGCCCTCTGGTTTGCTCCCCAACTTTCTACCCGAACAGATGACCTCTCACACGCAACCAAAGGTATACACACTATTAATAACTTACTCCGGTTTATTGGATCCTTCATTCGTGTCGGAGAACATTCGAATTCGTGAATTTCTCGGCGATCATTGAAGTTGGATCGGGGTTGAATTTATTTATACACAGCAATATATTTTGTATATTCTCTGAAATTGCAAATATGGCGGAAATTAGATTTCTCCTGAATGAAAAAGGATCCAAAGCCGAAAGCGTTGCTTGAGTTTGCGAGATTTTCAAATTACTACGATATATGGGAAATATCGTCAGGGAGGGTAGTTTCGTGGAAAAGCTGATTTTTATTTCTTTTTCAATATCCTCGAGATTTCGTCTCGTTTTCCACGAATATATTCTCTCTTCGTTACATTCTTTCTTCCGTCCCTTCTTTTTAATGTTTAACACAATAATACCGTTCAGTGTGCTTCCATGTTTTTCGTCCGAACTTTCGATTTTATGAAATATAGGTATTTAATGTTGCTGGAGCGGCTTTTCCAATAATTGTACGCGAGGCATCGCTTACAAATTCTGCGATTTTTATTTTGTGCAGTTATTGTTTTTATTTCTGTTGTCCTCGTGCACGTCCTCGGTGGGATTCAAGATGTACCTTGAATTTACCCTCAGAATTTATTGTTTATACAAACGAATTTCCTTCTTCAAGGCTACACCAAATTGTAAAAGGTATTTTTAATAATTTACGACGAGCTCGAAATATGTTTGCATAATTCTTCTGAACTCTTGATGATATCTTTTGAAATTTAATACTATCTGGGCCATTAAATCCAACAGTTTTTTCAGCAGTTGAGTATGTAATATTATTAGGTTTGTGATGATTCTTCTCGTTCCTCTGTGTATTGTTTATAATTGATTTATAAATACTCATGAAGAAATATTTCGCGACGAGAGGAATGATCGAACCATTTTTTCCGCATGTTTTTTTCACGTGTCTGTTTTTTTAGTTATGTCGTAGCATGTTTTGTTCATTAATTGATTTTTTTTCATTTTCTCCCCCCTCCTCCACTTCAAATCTGTGCAGAAGGTGATGCAGCATCGAAAGGTATTACTTTACATTCAGTTTATGCTTCTTCGCATGATCCGTTAAGCCACTCTACATTTGCAAATGACATTTCTCCTCTCCGGTAATGTCGTTTGAATTGTCTTGCTCGATGTCTTGCATGCGCTTGCGTTGATTATTAAAAATATGTCGTTCTCAACGTCCTTAACCGCTTATCAACTCCCTCGGCCTCGATTCCAAAAAGTTCCTTGATCTACGCGACTACGCTCAATGGCAAATTGGTAATTTCAATCGTGGGACTCCGATTAAACTGTAATCCGGCTTTCTAGCGAGTCGAAGAAATGCTCGTTTGAGTAATCGTAATTTTAATATATTTTCCTAGTATTTTTAATTTTATTTCATCGCCAATAATCTTCTGCTAACCGTGGTGGTTTTCTTCTCACGATCTTGCAGATATCGGAGGAATTTAATTCCGTGGGACCATAATCGTAATCTCGTCAGTTAGCGTTTAATCTCTCTGTACTTGTACTGTACAAATCGACGCTATTCCATGGCAATTTGGTGGTAATCTGGTACGGGGCTTCGGTGAATGAGGAAGTAAGTGGTGTAGTACGAGATTTCACATGAGCGATGGATCAGTTTCCTTAATCCGAAGTCATTGTTCGCGTTTTAGAAGTAAAACGAATAATGCTCGTATCGCTCCACTTACTATCCGCTGTTCCTTCCAATGACTTTTGCCTTCTTTGAAAGATCAAACATTTCAAAGAAAATGTTTCTACGTACGCGGAATTTGATATGATTCCTTTTCAAGGGCATTTCACATTCCATTCAAATGTTCAAGCATTCTCTAGATCTTCGTAAATGACTATACCACCATGAGGTTAAACTTGCTCGTCAAGAAAGAAACTTCAATCACCATTATCTCATTATCTATGAGTTTTTGGCTCATATTTATGTGATACTTTTATGATGATCACATATATTTATTTCTACAGTAAAGACTTAGGCAATCGATTTAGGCAAAACGTTCATAAATAATGAGATATTATAATAATGATTGAAGTTTCCTTCCTGGCGAGTAAGCTTAGCCTCATATGCCGTACGTACATCCATTGGCTTAAAACATATCGAACAGACGCGCTTACGTAGAAATAAACGACTCGCACGTTAAACGGGGCTAACAAATTCGGTCCACGATAGACCATCGACCACATGGACGCGGCACGGACATCCCGGTCATCCCGGTCATTCCGCGAAGCGAGAGTACCTCGGAATTCCAACCCTTGGAAGACAAGGAGGTCGAGTACTTCTTCGCCTCCGACGCCAGTGCCGTCATCGAGCACACGAATCGCGTCATCTTCTTGGAGGTATGCATATCCAGACGGACCCGTGTAAAAAAAACACAGAAAAGACGTCGGCGAAAATCCTTCATTCCCATCCATGTCTCAGGATGACGACGTGGCAGCCGTGAAGGAGGGTGCTCTCTGCATCCACCGTCTTCGACGCTGCATGGACGATCCTCACGCGCGTGAGATCACCACCTTGAAAATGGAGATCCAGCAGATCATGAAGGGCAACTACGAGTACTTCATGCAGAAGGAGATCTTCGAGCAGCCCGAGTCCGTCGTCAACACCATGAGAGGACGCTTGAATTTCAGAGACAATTCCGTGACTCTCGGAGGTATCAAGGTGGGTCCGTTATCTCGATAGCGATGAGAAGCGACGGGCTGTAGAACGTTCAAACTGACGAATTTTTCTGATTCGATTTCAAGGACTACATCCCCGAAATTAAGAGGTGCCGGCGTTTGATGCTGATCGGCTGCGGTACCAGTTATCACTCCGCGGTGGCTACCAGGCAGCTGCTGGAGGAGCTCACCGAACTGCCAGTGATGGTCGAGCTCGCTTCTGATTTCCTCGACAGAAACACCCCGGTCTTCAGAGACGACGTCTGTTTCTTCATCTCTCAATCCGGTAAGAAGGGAGCGATTTACGATTTTCCACGAATTCGCACACGAGTTCTATCTCATCGAGGATCCCGATGACGATTTAATCTTGCAGGCGAGACGGCTGACACTCTCATGGCGCTGCGCTACTGCAAGGGCAGAGGCGCCCTGATCGTCGGCATCACCAACACGGTCGGCAGCAGCATCTGTCGCGAATCCCACTGCGGAGTGCACATCAATGCCGGGCCGGAAATCGGAGTGGCCAGCACCAAAGCTTACACCTCGCAGTTCATCTCGCTCGTCATGTTCGCCCTCGTCATGAGCGAGGACAGGATCTCCCTCGGCGCGAGACGTCAGCAGATCATCGACAGCCTGAAGGACCTGGATAATCTAATTCGCCGAGTACTGAAGCTCGACGATCAGGTCAAGGAGCTGGCGAAGTCTCTCTTTCAGCACAAATCTCTCCTCATCATGGGCAGGGGTTACAATTTCGCCACTTGCATGGAGGGCGCACTGGTGAGTCGACCGGAAGCGGAAATATTCCGGCGAGATTTGTACCTCTCCTCGGAAAATCATGCAGCAACTTTAACGAACGATTCGTATTTTTCTCCGCCTCGCAGAAAGTCAAGGAGCTGACCTACATGCACAGCGAGGGCATCATGGCGGGTGAACTGAAGCACGGGCCCCTCGCGCTCGTCGACGATTCCATGCCGGTCATTATGATCGTGATGAGGGATCCCGTTTACGTTGTGAGTATACGAATAGGTCGCTGACCTTCGCTTTCAGCTTGAGAAGAGATCGAGGCATTTGTACTCTTCGATTCCCTTCCTTTATTTCAGAAATGCATGAACGCCCTGCAACAAGTGACCGCCCGCGATGGCAGGCCAATCGTCATCTGCGAGGAGGGCGACGAGGAGACCAAGTCGTTCGCCGCCAGAGCTCTGGAGGTGCCCAAGACCGTCGACTGCCTTCAGGGCATTCTCACCGTAATTCCGATGCAATTGCTGTCGTTCCACATCGCCGTGTTGCGCGGCTGCAACGTCGACTGTCCCCGAAATTTGGCCAAGTCGGTCACCGTGGAGTAGACGGCTCTCTCTCGGTTTGTTCGACAACGCTCTACCGTTTGACAGAGCCATCCGACTCGATCAAAACCTTTACGTCTCGAAGTATATCTACACATTCGCGGTGTCTTCGTGAACATGATTATTTTCCCTTTGTTCCTAAATGCGAGGCGCGAGATCATTCAGTGTGGATGATTTCTCGCGCATTTACACGCGACACACGTGCTCTGAGCATACAAACACGCACACGTGATACAAACACACATACAGAGAGAGAGAGAGAGAGAGAGAGAGAGAGAGAGACAGACAGACAGACACATACACACGAAAACACAAACGCCTGTTAATATTTCAGCGAGAGGTGCGAACCAATCTTCGGCATTCAATGTCTCTTGCAGCACGTGGACTAATTTTCTTGTGATCGTACTTATTTAATTTAAATTTCGATAACTCTTTGATGGAGGAGGAATCGATCATAGAGTTAACGCTTCGTTTCTCTCGCTTTAATCTGAAACCCGTCGAAGCGGAGACACGATTTAATAAAATTCGCGATATCTAGATTCGGTAGCGAAAGAGAAAGAAACCTTTTATATTGTAAACGGTTAAAAGTATTAAAGAGGATGGCGAAGGGCAGATCTCTCGCGTCACATCTCGTCTTTTGCGGTGAAATGTTACATTTTTTTACGATACATGACTTTTATAGGTGACTGTAAATAAATTTGCTTATCAGACACGCGTGTAGTATCGAGTTTCAGCAAGCTTCGCGCGCTTTAGACATTTGATCTTCGCAATATGCGATCGTCCGATGACCGATGCGTCGTTGATCGGAGGATTAAATGGTTTCGATCGCGCGAAGGTTGGCATGCCTTTGATTTCGTCGAGTTGACGCGATCCCATTTGGATGATACGTTATTGTTAAGTGTACCGTTGGTTACTGGACCACAATATTTTCAATATGCTATTAATATACAACTATACGCACTGTAAACGAGCCTGCTTCGTTCTTGACCCCCGTTTCCGAGATTTCGAATAATTTTATCTGGATTTTAAACGCGTCAAATCGAATCTTGATAACCAGCCATGCGTTCCAGTCATTGGTCGTGGAAGGAAAGAAGTATTTACTCCAATTTCTCGCGTTATACTTTATTTCTCAAGGTAAGATCGTTCGTTCTTCTTATTTTCTATTTGCTGGTGAAAGAAAAACAAACGTGGAAATAATACGTATCGATTACGAGAGCGCGAAAGAACGAGTTTCTTATCTCGCTCGTGACGCAGATATAAGCGATACGGATAAATGTACAAATCTCCTTATGTGTACACTAGCATTCGGCAATTGCCGTCGACGTCGTCTCCTCGAGACGCATCCGCACTGAAAGAAAACGCGTTCCCCGCGTAGCGACAACCCCCGTTCGTATTTCGAAGCCATACACGCGCAACAATTGCTGCGCGGTGACACGGCTGCAGGTCTCCCCCGCGAGTAGTACAGGCACGCTTTCGGTCAGGCGCGTACACGACGCGAAATTTCTCCGGTCTCGGTTCACGGGCAGGTGGTGCGCGTGAAACAGCGTCCCCCGGTTTCCGCGATCGCGATCCCGCGAAACTCCCACGGCACGACGTGCCGATAACGCGGCTATCGCACGAATCGTCCGGCGTTTCCATCTAAATTTAAAACTCGAAGGGATCACGTCGCGCTTCTCACGTCGCAGACTCGGCCGCGCGCGCCACTACGCGAGTCAGTTGACGGTCTGCCGGCGAGCGGAGCGGACGCGCTGCGAAAATCAGTCGGTGCCGCAAATATTCGCTGGCACGGCCGAGATTTGCCTCACCGGTATCACGGGAGCTCGGCCCCGCGGACAGGCGCCCAGTCCACCGACATAGTTTTATCGATCGAATTTGACCCGCCGAGTTTCCTAGCGTAGTCGCTCGCTTTTCAGTAGTGAGGTAAATATTGTAGTTTTCGGTATGGCTGCCCCAGCAGCTTGCACGCGGTTCAGTGATAACTATGACCTTAAGGAGGAACTCGGAAAGTAAGTACAAAGCACATTATCAATTGGCGCGTCGCGATATTCCCCGGTTTTGCGCGTCGCGCTACGCTGTTGTCGTCGGCTGACGGGTATATATAAACGCGAGAGAGAGTGGCGACCGCCTTCGCGGACACACGGGTCTAGCAGACGATGCCTCGCTGTCGGCCATGGCCGTTCCGCGGTCCACGGTGGACGGACGGACGGACGGACGGACGGACGGACCTCGTTTCTCGAAGGGGATACCCCCTTTCGCTGCATTTCGTCGTCTATATTTAACGCGTGGCCTGGCAGCTATATATAAGCGGCAGGGTGCTGCCGGTCGGGTCGTTTCGCGGCGAGGCCTCTCCTGGCAGAGGCGTCCGCATCGCGCTCTCGGATCTGTCACCGAATCAATACCCCGCGTCACGCGTTCTACTCGCCGGCAGGGTGACCGCGACGGCAGGTGGTTTTCGCGGGCCTGGAAAAGTCGTCGCGACTCGCGACCCGGAGTCATTTTTCGGTGAGAAAGGGCTAGGAGTGCCGCTCGGAAAGCGTCTCGCCCGAGCGTTGGTGGGACGGCGATTCCGCCGCCGGGGATTCTCGGAAAAACGAGGGGAGACCACACCCCGGTTTCTGGTTTTTCCTTTTGTTCCTCGTACGCGGGACACGAGGTGCCCGCGCTGGCGCGATTCGGGCCGCGCACGCTTTTTCGAGGTTATGCGATCGAAACGTCACTTTGACAGCGCGAGCGCCAGTCTCTCTCCCCCCTCCCCGCCGGTCTCCAGACGAACGCGCAGGAGGGAGAGCGTGTAGTAGGCAGACGCGATGTATAGGTATGCCTGCGTATCGCGTACCGAAGAGTCTACCGCCTTCTGCACGCTTCACCGCTGCGTTGGTTCTCGTCGCGAAACCGAGTCACTGGCTCCCTTCGATCGCGTGCTTCTTGACTGAACAAACAATTGGGTGGATATATCGCGTGTGCTCCGGTTTCGTTCGATCGAGAACGAACGCGTTATTTGGTTCTCTCGATCGGGCGACGGGGAGAAGCGTAGGTATACCCGAGGATAAATGGTTAGTCGAGGTGATGTCCAAATGATGTCGTTCAGACTAGCTCAACTTAAAATTTCTCCCCGGGTAGAGGAGATTGGCGAAATTTTAAAAGATACGCATCGTCTCTCGAATTTTGGTAATATTGTCGAAATATTCCCGTGTACTTTTGAGTGGTCCCGGACCACACCCCTTGGAAAGGAGAGATTTATCCCGTCGATTGGAAAGAGCCTTCGTTCGTGTCTTTTTACGTGAGTCCCGCAACGAGAAGAGCGGTTCTCTCGGGAGATAGCCTGGTGCGAAAGATGGGAGGACGAGTCGCGAGTCCACGATACGAAACGACAATTTTTATCGCTCGTCGAGAGCCCCGCACACGAATGTCTGTTAGTCATTTGGGATTCGTGACCGCACCCCTTCCGTTTGCGATAACCGAAGCCCATGAGTACACGGCCCATCACACGTCTGTCGCCGTACCGGGTACGGTGCGGTGGTGCACATTTGACGTATCGTACCTACTCTGTCTGCTTTTAATTGAACTTCCTAAATTATATTTTATTACAGACGATCTATACTGACAATCATTCCGAGTCGTGCACAGAGAAAAATAATTAGTTGGATCTACTGAAAATGACTTAAGGGGTCGCGAGTAATTATTTATTTAGATCAACTTGATCTTCTTTCATATATTAATTGAATATTTCTTCTTCACAAGCATGTGTTACAGTATATTATGATTGCGAGGAAGAAATAATCAATTAATATGAAAAAAAGATCAGATTGATGTGAACAAATAATTACTTGCGACCCTTCAAGTAATTTTTAGTAGAGAGATCCAACTATTTTTTTTTCTCCGCGTGGAAATACATTACACACGATACAAGATTGTTTCTATTTCAAACGCAAATTTTAACAGTTTCTCCTCTTCGTAGTCCTCGAGCGCTTCGAGTGCGAAACTCGCACAGATTTGCCCCGCGTCGATGCTTTTTAGCTTATCTTATCGTCCCGATTGCTCTATACGGCAGAATCGAAGCGGGCGGTCCGCGTTGCGTTACCCGCATTCGCGCGTCAATCGACGACTCGTTTGAGCACACCTCGTGCGAACAATTACGGAGACCCGACGTCGAGGTGGCGCCGAGAAATTTCGTTTCCATTTCGCCGGCAATCTCCGTTCCCCCTCCTTATCTGAAATTAAAGCACTCTCGCACGCACGGCAAATGTGTCGAACGCTCGCGACAAATGCGAGACGCGACGTACCTGACAGGTGCGTCGGCGATGCTCCGGATTACCATATTTCTTATATCAATAGCGCTGCATATTTAACGCACGTGACGTATTTTTCGCATAAATTACATAATTTTTTGTCACGTTACTTTATTTACATACGTGTCCCCGGCGTGTATACGTTCTCCCGTCGTTCCCAACGACGGCGCCAATTTTTTGTTTCTTTCGTTCAGAGGAAATTAAACGTCGCGCGAAACGTTCAAGGCTCGCCACTTTTTCGCGCTATCTATCTCGACGCGATACGCAGAGCGTTACACCCGACTTCTCGAGAACGGCGGTAGTCTGATTTCGTCAATATTTACTCCTCCGATCAACGACGACACTGCAGCCCTGCAGCTACGCTGACTCAATCCAGCCTAATCAGATCCGACGTCGACTGTCCGTCCGTCCGATCGCAACGGACCATTAAGCTAGGAATCCACTACACTCGACTCGACTCGACACGACTCGACGCGACTCGACACGACGCGTTTCTGATCGCATGATTTTCCATGTATTTAAATGGCGTAGAAATCCACTAGGCTCGACACGACTCGACTCGACACGACACTTTTCTGGCTGGCCAGAAATTTGTCGCGTCGAGTCGAGTCGAGTCGAGTCGAGCCTAGTGGACACGGTTTGCGTGCACATCGAGATATGGACCGATGAGCGAACAGTTGATTTGCGGCAGTCTTGCTTGGAAATTCGAGAAGAGCAGTTCGAAGATTTTACATTAATTTCGCAGAGGAATGGAGGAGGATCTCATTAATAAAGTTAGAGCATATGAGATGCTGTGAAATATACATAATTTGAAATATAGAGACCAAAATATATATACGCAACGAAGCTTGAGAAGAAATCTCAAAAGCCTTGAATAGACCAAGTAAACATAAATAGGTATATAGTAAATTTCAATCTGTATAGATGTTACAGAGAAGCAATAATTGGAAAAATTATAGAGCCATACACGATGTATCCTTGTACGTTAAAATTTAAAAGGACGAAGCACTACCGTCGAGTACCGTCGAGTCGTGTCGCGTCGATTCCAGTGGACACACCACGCAAATTTTTGTCACCGTGTCGTGTCGAGTCGTGTCGTGTCGAGTCGAGTGTAGTGGATTCCTAGCTTTACTCCTACCGCGCCGGTCGGCCGCTGTTGCCGTCGCAACGGACGCTGTGTCGAGGATTTCCGAAATCGGGCTACGCCCATTTTCGATCTCTCGACTGCAGCGTCCTACGCGTACCGGCGATGGAATTTTGCGAGGGTACCGACCGCTGCTGCATTGCCGTCGATAATCGGCCACCGACACGCGCGCCGAACTTCGTTACTTTGGCGAACCAATATCGGAACCGCGGAGTGACTGTATACGAGTACGCGCGTATATAGGTCGGGGGATTTCAATTCGCGGAGTTCGGAGAAAGCCAGCGAAAACCGGGGGGAACTAAAGTCCACCCCGTATGAAATCAATATAGTGCTCGGTCAAAGAGAGAGAGAGAGAGAGAGAGAGAGAGAGCAGGAATTTTGCTATCGTCCGGCGATTAGTAAAAGCGTTTGTATTACATCTATAGGGTTGATATTGGACGTGGAGTATAAGGGGCAAATTCTACGCTCTCCGTGCATAATCGACCTGTCTTCGAGAAACACCCCTCGTTGCTTTATTACGTACATATACATGTACGGGGTGACTGGAGAGTAAACAGTCGTTCTCCGTACCACTTAACGGGATGACTACTCGCGTTAAATCGTCCCGAATAAATACGAAACCGTTTTCCAATAAACTCACCGTATGACTGATTGCGAGTCGCGTCCATACACGACGCAGTCGTGCGTACACGGCTCGCACGGTACGCGACGCGCACCGAGAACGCCGTAATCAAAACATTCCTCGCCCCGTATCGTCGTCGATGAATAATTCAGCGGTGCCGCTTCAAAGAAAGTAGACGCACCGACGACGAGCGCGATTCCGAGTAACGATCCGGGCGTCTCACGGTGGAGATCGATCGGTCGACGACTCGCTCGAATTCGGAGGCGATCGATCTCGCATCGGCGAGGAAAGCGCCAATCGTCGCGGTCGTACGCGAGATCACCCCGGCGTGTCCACGCGGTTACGGAATTCGACCAATCGCGTGGGACGCGGAGATGGATTTGTCGTGGAAAAAAAAAACCGGCCAGTCATGATTTTAAATCAAGATACAAAAAGCGGTCGAAAACAAAGAGAACCAAAAGTCGCCGGATGGTTCCCTTGCGGGGTTCAGGCCACTTTTCTCTCCTCCGGCTGCTCGACGCATCGCGCAATCAGTCGGGTCTTGTATTCGATTCGGCATTCGGCAGAGGCCGGAAAGATTCCCGAGTGCAAGCGGAATGCAGACCTGCGCGCGCGGCATCGTTCGTTCTTCGCGCACAACGTGCGTTGCGTACAGGCGCACGGGAATATTACATAGCGACGGTACGACACAACGAGCCGTGGTGATAAATCGGCTCGATTGATTTTAAAGCGCGAGGCGAGGCTCGCCGAAGTCGCTTCGTAATTTAAAATTATTGGGCAATCATCGAAGCGGGCGCGGAAGGAGGAAGGGGGAAATTGGAAGCAAAGTTAGTGAGAAGAGAGAGAACAGTGATTCGAATTGTAGAACGACTCGCGTACGCGCGCCGCGCTTGCCGGATCGCACTCTACCGTTTGTGACCTCCCACCACAGCGTTATTTCGCCACGATTGTTACCGTTGCGTCGCTCGTGCCTCTTCGGTCGAGCTCGCTGTCTCTGCGGTGTCGAGAGGGCCGTTACTACTTCTCGCTGTTCTGATGTAGCGATGCCCGCGAGACGAGCACTCGCGTGCACTGAGAGAGATAATTGAAGGGTACCATATGCAAAACGCGTGGTACTTATGTACAAACAGAAGAATTTTACAGGAGTAATTAATGCAACAATTTTAATGAAAAAAATTAATTTTATGTATCAGGTATCTGATTCTGTTTAGTTTTGGATGCTGCCTAATATATACATATAATGTTTTAATAATAATTAAAGTGTAAAGTGGCACATACTTCCTGTTCTAATAGAAAACCATATATTGCTGAAAATGGCACCCTTCAATTGTCAAAACAATGTCTTGAATCAAGAACACGTGATCTTCCAATTGTTGAGAATACAGATTCTCGGTCGAAGAATATGTATTCTTGATTCAAGAGTACCCCTTCGCCAATACATTAATAAACTACCAACGTTGCTGTGCAACCTATACAATTTCTCTCGATGCAGCAATTATTTCTCTCAGTTTGACGGCGTACGACGAGCAGTCGTCATTGACATCGCATGCGGCGCGTTCGCGCGCATTTCGCACGACATTGCAAGCTGCGAGGGTTCCTCATTCCTTCTTTTGTCAAAGCACCGCGACGCCGTCGATGCCTCCGAGCCAAATACGCTCGTCAGTGCCCACGCGCGTCGCCCGTATTACACGAGCGCGATTTGGAAACGCGGCGTACGCGCGCCGCGCCGGTCCTACCCATTCTGTGTCCGACTGGTAAGGGGAGGAGTCACTTGCTCGCTCGCTTAAGGAAGCGTATACGGGAGAAGCGCGCCGCGCGCATATATCAACTACCGTCGAGAAACAATGGGCGCGGCAGAGAGGGGGAATATGCGTTTCTTTGCGCAATTACGCGTGTCGATCCGACAGGTGCGTTCCTTCGGGGAACTAGCCGTCTAACGGGTGACGCGCGAATCAACGAGCGCTCGAATGTTGACAACGACTGACGAATCGGCGATTTTTCCCTTTCCTTCGAAAACGAGTCGACACGAGAATTCGGGAAATCCCGCGACGGCTGCGATTCGCGATCCGCGCGGCTCGGCGCCAAGCCGATACAAGGCTGTTGGCTTTGGCCACGCTCGCGCTAGCCGGGCTGTGACATTTGGACGGAGTAAATATTGGCTCTATCGAAAACCGCGAACGAAACGCTCTCGCGTTATAGCGCCTCGATTGACCGATATTCGATGAAAGTTGTGGGAGTTTCGCGCGCGTGCCGCGGCCGTTCGATGACGTCATACGCATCGACAGATGCTCGTCGGTATCTATTATATAATACGTCGTCACGTGAGTTCCACAGGGTTCTAAGTCCGTTCTGGTAACTTCTGAGATAAAGCAGTTTTTAGGGTTCAATTTAACACAACTTTTGTTGCGATTCATATTTTAACAATTTTCAGATGGAAACGTATGAATCGTCTTATTCGCAAAGGACGCCAGAGAAAATGTGTTGACATTTACATTGTTAAAACATACTCTGCTGAGATATTTAAAAAAAATAATACCTGTACTTAGAACCACATAACTCCATAACATTGCCTGTGCTTATTAAAGTAAATTTGTTTCTTCTCACTAATATTATTTTTTTCCCTTTGCAGCCTCTATGCTCTTCACATACGTCACAGATATTTTTTGGGTTTTAAGAAGTCTATATTGCATTCCAAATTGAAAATATGACGATAGAGATGAATTTTTAGATCTTGAGCTTGCAAAATCAGAACACTCTCTCTCTCTCTCTCATCTGAATCAAACACATTTAAACACAAAACAGCAATCTAAATTATAACGATACACAGAAAACTTCCAGCAGCTTGTAAACAGTACTTAGACCATGTGGAAACAAATAATGCGCAAAAAGATGTTACTTACAACTTTGTGGAAATGCTACTATAGCGCCATCTTTGATCTTAAAGGCCAAATTCCTAAACCAACAGATGCAGAATTCATTTTTATACACGTTGGTGTAGATATCTCATTTTTCACCAAAGGTGTACTTGGAACCCTGTGGAACTCACGTGACGACGTACGTACGTTCACGCGTAATGCAGTCGTTCGGCTGTACGACCGGGACGGTACCGTCGGGCGTATTTAACTCGAAATGGTTTTCGCGTGGGAGGTTCGTGGAAATGTTTACACCGTGACGAATTTATTATTTGGAAAATCAAAAATACGATACGCGACGCTCGTAGATCGTGGCTACTTCGACGCGGCTTTTATCTTCGCACAAAGCGTCGTCTTCTGCGTTTCGTGGGATCTCGAACAAATGATCGCAAGTGTAGGTATCTCGAGGGAAGATGCAGAAGTCGAGAGACCGTTGTATCTCGCGATCAGCCGATCGGAGAGATAAACGTTGTGAATCAAACTTGTCGGGATTTCAAAGCTCTGCAATTTTTATTCGAAGCGTTTTTATCTCCTACCAACCGTTGCCGAGATAAAGAGGTCCTTCGACACGACCTTCCCTCGACATCACCGCCGCGCGTCGATTTCTATCATCACCCGTCGATCGCCGATTAAGATCGATGTACGCGTATACGAATGAGAACTAACGAGCCGTGAGATAATTAGCGGCACGTACGATTGACCAGTCCTTGCTCCTCGCGTCTAGTCCGCGATCCACGACGCTTCGCCGCGTGGACGCAGCCGCGGCGAACGTCTTTCTCCCGCTGCGGGCGCCGCGCCGCGACCAGCGAGGGGTCTCCCCTTCATTAGTGGCGCGCTAATTAAAACGTAACTCGTTGATTCTCTCGTCGGTCGTTGACGTCGAATTCCTCACGGTCCTCCTCCCCCATTATCCGCCGAGCCGAGCGTGTGGACCCAAATTGAATGCTAATAATAATAATGACGATGATAATGTCGCCGCGTACGAGCTTAGTCCACTTTTCTCGCGCGGGCAGAGGCTGCGGTTATTAATTTTTTTTCCACTCCCAATCGAGCATCGCGTTCCTGGCGCTTTTTCGTCGTTGGAAAGGAAGGGCTGATTATACCGTTACAGAGAAAAAGAATTAGTCGGGCCTACTGATAATTACTTGCCGGGTCGAAAGTAATTATTTATTTACGTCAATTAGATCTTTTTTTTCATATTAATTAGATATTTCTTCATTGCGATCAAATAGCATTTCTTGTGATTGCGAGGAAGGGATATCTGATTGATGTATTAGATGATGTAAATAAATAATTATTTGTGATCTCGCAAGTAATTTTCAGTAGATCCAATTAATTCTTTTTCTCTGTGTAGCAATATCTGTAAGATGTTCTACGCCGACATTGTATTTTGGTATCTTCGCTGTAACAGTGACCAACGGTGATTAATTAAACCTTTTTCATATATTAATTAGATATTTCTTCCTTGCAATCACATGCTATCCTACGTGATTGTAAGGAGGAGATATCAGACTGACGTGTTAAAAGATTTAATCGTTAAAAATAAATAATTATTTGCGATCTCGCAAGTAATTTTCAGCAGATCCAACTGATTCTTTTTCTCCGTGCAGTAATATCTGTAAGATATTCTAAGCCAGAATTTGGTATCTTCGCTAAGAATGACCGTATCTCGCGATCAGCAGCTCTGGCTGAAAAACCTATTCCACAAAAATTGCGCGTCGTTGATAGCCGAAGAACTTTTCCCCGAAACATTTTTTCCTCCGAGCAGCCAGTCGCGAGGTACAGCGAACTTTAGCAGATTCGTCTCGCATCTCGAACCATTCCATATCCCCGTTTTAAACTCCGTCGTTTCCTTTTATCGCTCGCACCGGTGCATCCGGTGCACCCGTGTAGCGATGACGAACACTGCGAAGGGGCGTTGCACCCGCCTCGATATCGCGTAAAAAAAGCGGAAAAGCGAATTCGTTTCCAGGAAATCGTCATTAAGAAAAGCCGTTGAACATTTTTACGGCGCAATTAGTCGGATTTCGCGTGCGCGGCGAATGCAACCCCGCGCGAATGTGCGTATATCCCGCGCGACGACGGTGCCTAAACACGTGCATTTTGTAAATGCACCCGAAACCGTAACAGCGCGCGGAGCGGTACACAGGCGTGGTGCGCAGCGCGACTGCATTTACGGGCCACGCTCTTTAGCCACCCGCGCGCGCATTTAGCGTTCGGCCTCTGTACCAACACGGTCGCGCGCCCCTGAAACGAATTCCGTTAGCATATCCACTCGTATGTATTTGCGCGAGCGGTGGCGGAACGGCGAATTGCACGCGAAGCCGTTTAGCCGTGCGGCGCTTTGCGACCCGAGTCGGTTTTGCTGCATCGTTTCGACGGTGCAGTTTGTTCCACCCTCTTCAGTTCTACACGGCATTTCTATGTCGTGTCTCATTTGACGCGATATTTTCGCCAGCCTCTTTGTAGGCTCAAAAGGAGCCCGAATCCTTTGCCAGAGAGATAAACTGATTTTTCCCTCGCTCTCTTCTATATCTTTCTTTTTTACACGGATTCGCTCCAGTTTTTGCTCGTGTTTCCCATTTGTTTTTATGCGAATTCCGCCAGTTATTCGAGGGACGGGATGCCGCGCAATAATTTTTTTGGGCGCGCCGTTTCGCCGTAAAAAATTAATTAAGATTGAATTTTCTCGAACGCGCCTCTCGTGCGCGCGCGTGGTCGTGAATTCGCGTCACGGCGGCACTGCCGATCAGCGGAGCGCCTGACGACGATATAGTCCGTCAGATATAGTGACAGATTCTGGTGCCCCATTTTCGCATACAAGCCTCGAAGAGGGTTGAAAAGTACTTCGATTTTGAGTAGAATGAAGGGAAATTTACGAATGGTCCCTGGGGATAACATATGGAAAATTCGATTTTTCTTAATAAAAAAAATAAAAGGTGTCTCTTGCCCATTTTTTTCACGCAAGCCTTGTTCACTAAATGATTAATTAATAAAACCTGGCTTTGGAAAACCAAAGGCTCGAGTGTTGCAGGTGGCTGAAGGGTTGAAATAAGGGCGTAATCTTGTAAGGAAAAATCGAGATTTTTTGACCGATTTTCCCACACAAGCCTTTGATTTCCGAAGCCAGGTTTTATTAATTAATCATTTAGTGAACAAGGCTTGCGCGTGAAAAAATTGGCAAGAGGTACCTTTTATTTTTTTTATTAAGAAAAATCGAATTTTCCATATGTTATCCCCAGGGACCATTCGTAAATTTCCCTTCATTCAACTCAAAATCGAAGTACTTTTCAACCCTCTTCGAGGCTTGTATGCGAAAATGGGGCACCACAGAATCTGTCACTATCTGACGGTCTAATACGGTGGACGCACGGCACTATCTCGTTTTGTTTATTATTTATAACGGCTGTAACACCCTTCCGGCCGTTACAGCAGTCGATGCAGATTCGAACGACTGGCTCTAAAAATCGACAAAGCACCTGGGAATGTATTTCTATTTTTCTCTCCCCCCCCCCCCCCCCCAACACTTTCTTGTCCTCGCGCGCAACGGTGTCCTTGGACGTAAATATCCTGGTTTCTCTGTCTTTCCTCCCCCCCTCTCTCTCTCTCTCTCCTCCCTCGAGTTTTCCGCTTATAGATCAGATACATCGACGCGACGATTTTCGGGACGACGATCGCACGGGAGAGCCGCGGGTGCAGGATCGGTTTTTACGATCGCCGCTCCGGGGACAATAATTGCAGCTGTCGCGCGAGCGAAACGAGGTTTACGATCGCCTGTAAATTACTCCGGAGCGAACGCCACGCACGGCGGTGGGAGAGTTTCGCGGGGAAGAAAAAGAGAGGTGGAAGGATCAACGGGTGGAGGAAGTTGCAGATTTCACTTTGCCCGTGAACGCGCTCGAGAGGCATTGAGCGCTTTTTACGACGATGATTTTTATCGCCCGCGACAATCGCGCGCTCTTGTTGCTGCAGTAGCATCCGCCACAGCAGCATCCATGGACCGAATTCCTCGAGGAGCGATCCACCCCAGTCTTCCTCTCCACTTTTCTTCAATTAATCCGTTGATTCGTCTCCCGCTTCCCTCCTTTTGGCTGACATCTCTATCCGCTCCTCGTGACGAGGATCTTCGAAACGAAGCACCGGCTCTTCGCATACACATGTAGAAACCAATTATCCATCTCGCATCGAGATGTAAAAGCCATAAAGCTTCGGTACAAAAGGAGAGAGATGCCGTGTCGCCCCTTTATGGATGCAATACCCACGTATCGTCGACACTGGTTACATTTGTTCCTATAATTGGACCCGATACACTTAGGTATACCTACACATGTGATACATATGTAGGTACTCCGCAGTGCGACACAGTGTAGACGTAAGCGACGCGGCGACGGACTGATGGGACACGCGCGATATGGAGGACTATCGAGAGGGATCGTATAAAAGATTGTCAAGTGCTCGAATGAGACTGTCTTCGCGTATGTGTACTCGTATGTGTATCGCTTTAGCGTGTGCCTACCATATGAGGCTAAACTTACTCGACGGGAAAGAAACTCGAATCACTCTGTTATCTCATTGTCTGTGATGAGCTTTTGGCCCATGTTTGTATAATGCTCTTTCGAAGTCTACATTTCTAGCTACAATAGAGTCTTATATCGATGTGAGGCAAACATTCATAAATAACGAGATAGGAGTGATTCGAGTTTCTTTCCTGGCGCATACGTTCAGCTCGATAGACTGAGGCAAAATTTGCTACTGTACACTCTGAGAAAAAATGCAGTAGATTTAATTAAATCCGTATTCCCCCACTCGTAACCGCCGATTTAGTAATCTGGACTGATAATCGACTTGAACAGACTGCAGCCTGTTTCCTTGAAATAGGCATTAATCGCTATAATGAAATTTATTGGTCGAAGCAAATAATGCTGCACTCTCCCACCCGTAAACGCTGATTTAATTGAATATACTATTTTTTTTTTCACAGTGTAGTGTCAGAAAAATATGCCTTCAATTGAAAACATATGATTTTAAAATACAAATTTTTAAGAATACATGTTATATATTTTTAGTAGAAGAATATATATTCTTGACACACACACACACACACACAAGAGTACCTTTATTGGAACGAGAAATTCTTTCTGCGGGAAAAAAAGAATTACTCAGGCCTCTCGAATATTTTCTCACACGAAAAAACCATAATTTGGTCCTGGAATTAAATCATGTTTTTGATTGAAGAAAACATTTTTTTGGCACCAGCTATTATTTCTCTATACAGGCTACGCGAAAAAAAGAAACAGCAATTCTTATTGCTTCATTCAATAGCTCTGAGACTCGAGCTAATTTTCAAGAGTTTGTGCAGAAGAGACATTTCTATTTTTATGATTGCCAACAGTACACAGAACAGTCTCCTCTGTACAAATTCTGGAAAATGAGCTCGAGTCTCAGCGCTACTAGGTGAAGCAATAAAAATTACTGATTTTTTTCCCCCATGCACATACGCATACGTATACTCCAGTACGTAGGATATCGACGCCTTTAACGCACAGCCGCACACCGTACCTATGTACCGACTTGTACACACGAGTCAAATGGAGGAGGAGGGGTAGAGGGTGGAATGCGACTCACCGGATCAGAAGTCGTTCCTCGAAGGGATTGCCGTAGCTCTACGTACGCCCCTGTGTGCCCAGGCGAAGAAGTCAATACGCTGCCACGTATGTACATACCCGAGCGCGTGTGTACATTCGTGGGAGTGCGAGAACACGCGTGTAGGCACTCCGTGCCGTCTGTTGACACTCCATATCGAGTCGCTTCCCTGTCTCCTCCGGGATATGTATCGTGTTCCTCGAAATGTCCGAGGCATCGCGCCGAGGGTGGAGGGACTCGGCTTTCGAATTTGATCTTTATCGTCGAGCCTCTCGGCGGGGGTTTTTTTTTTTTTCGAAGAATTTCGCAAAGAGCGCGTGATCTGTTTTTTTTTCTGCCGCGCTTCGAACGGATGCTGCGGCAATATTTTTTCTCTGATGGTGCAATTCTATGGGAATCTTTCTGACGAGTGATGGATACATATTATGTATACCATATGAGGCTAAATTTATTCGCCAGTAAAGAAACTCGAATCGCCATTATCTCGTTATTTATGAACCATTGACCTACATCGATGTAAGACTTTACCGTAGATCGAAATGTAATCTTCAAAAAAGTATCGTACAAATATGAGCCAAAAGCTCACAGATAACGAGATAACGGCGATTCGAGTTTCTTTCCCGGCGAGTAAGTTCAGCCTCATTCAATATGTAAAGGAGAAGGAAGGAGAAGGTTAATCGATTCGATTTCGAAAGTTCGACTCGCAGCTTTCTTCATCGCCGCAATTAGTATCACCAGTCTCATCCTCATCCCTCTTATCGCGTTCTTTCATCCCGACAATTATCGTGTATCACTTCGCGCGTCGAAACTCACAGTCATCCCGACAATTGACGCCCTATCGCAGCGGCGATATCGTGATACGCGTATTCCGACAGTCCGACGGAGTGACGAATGCGGTCGCGGTGCTCTTCAGGGATGACGACACGATTTCTCGACGACGCGACACTCGCCTCCGCCGCTCCTTCGCACCCGACTCACCCTCGTCTCTTCCTCCGCCGTTCGACGTGCCTTCTTCGCAAAATGACGTCATAAAACGGAAGTCGAGGAAGGCACCTTTCGATCAACCGGACCCGCTGACGCGTCGTAAAGCTCGGTAATGTCGAGGCCGATGCCGGCTGCCGCATCGAGTCACTTTGCCGCTCGTTAAAATGCAATCGTCAAACAGTCGTTAAGCGGAGAGCCGATCGCACCGCGAATTGCGGCCATCGATGTCGAGTTTCCTGCCAGAGGCGACGACGGGAGGCGGCGTCGGTCTCCTTTGCTCGGGGAGCGTCTGTTCGGTTGTAAAACTATTTATATAACCGTTGAGAAGTTGTATGGGTTTCGAAGGAAACGTCGAGACATTCAATGCCAACGAGCGTAACGACACTGGACCGACTTAGCGTCATCGTTGGAAGCTGTACGTTATTAGCGTTACTGCTAATTATTTTGACAGTGTAATCGACACTCGCTCGATTCTGACGCAATTACGACCCTAAAGCCGAGCTGCTGCTTCGAACACGGGTCACGCGAAATATTTAAACGAACCAAATACATAAATTTCGAGGTGCAAGCGAGCCTCGGGGGCGATCGAATCTTACGAAAGCTCTTCTGTGTTTGCGCGATATACATATACGCCGGAGAACCCGATTACCTACGCCCCATTCGCCACCTTTCTCCCTCCAATTAGGCCCTCCATCCCTAATTAAATTTGCAACGCAGATGCGCGGCGGCGGTGGGCGAGGATACGGCGATTCTCGAACTCGCCGCGAGACCGTCGTCATTCATGTACCGCGAGAATTTTATTTTTAGAGCCCGGACTGCGAGAAAGAACGAGAGCGCGTGAGAGGCAGAGAGAGAGAGAGCGCGGGGAAGCACCAAAGCGACGCTCCAATTTCTCATCGGGCGAGAATAGAGTGGCGCTTGGGATAATGAGCAGCGCCTATTATTATTTATTCCTCGGGCGGATTAAACACGCGCGGGTTGAAGCGTCACGAGCAGAGTTTCTCCGTCTCGGCGTGTCTCCGGTAAATTTAAACCGGCGGTAAATTTGTATCATTAACGATCGCTGGTCGCGTTCCAGTTAACCCATCGTCAGGCTGCCGAAGTGGAAAACTTTCGGTCGACCCGGGAAATCGCGCATTTATTTTCGCATTTTATTGGATATGGAATTTTTTTGGCGAACTTGACATTTTGCCAAGAGTCGGGATCTCTTGAATCGATCGCCCGACCGGCCGGCTGTCTTGTGTATTTTTTCACGACGATTACGAAAAGCACGGTTATTGCGTCGGCATATCTCAAAGGAAATATATTTAACGCGAGATATATACTAGTGATTTAGAGAGTGAACATTTTTGTTCCCCGGAAAAATTGTCGATATCTCGGTGCTCCTTTGGGATTTCCTCGAAAAATCCGTTATTTTCGGAATCGGCACGAAGGCGTACATAAGACAGGGTGGTCGAGAGTTTGATTCCGAAGATGTCGATTTTTGCGAAAATTTTGTAGTTTTTTTTTTTTCAATTTTTCGCGAAAATCGCTATCCTCGGAATCGATCGCTCGACCACCCTGTCTTGTGTACTTTTTTCACGCCGATTACCAAAATAATGGACTTATCGAGGAAATTTCAAAGGAACGCCGAGATATCGATAATTTGTTTGGGGGAAAATATTGTTGTATGCCTAAAATCGTCGACATCTCATATTTCCTTCGAGATATCGACCTGATAACCATGCTTTTCGCAATCGGCGCAGAAAAATACATCAGATATTGTGGTCGAAGTTTCAATTCCAGAGATTTCAATTTTTGCAAAAATATCAAACGATAACCGAAGGCCACTTTTTATCGGCCATGAAAATTAACGATCGGTACTGTCTAATCTCTCTCTCTCTCTCTCTCTCTCTCTCTCTCTCTCTGCCTGTCGAGAGAAGTCAGATTCGATCCTCCTGCAGCATCCCGAGTGACGTGCGACTCGATCGTCGTCGCGTCATCGACACCCACGCCCGCGGTAACTCGATAAACTCTTCGGTTTGAGATTTCGCATTGCAAGCCTCGGTCGATCGATTTTCCTCCTCGGATTGCCTTGACACACCAGCGGCGCACACCGTCCGACTCTCTTATCTCGCGGTTTCAGCGAGGCGAGCGAACGGTCGAGTAATAAAGAAACCGAATTAGTTTCGGTTTCGCGATAGCGGCTCGTCGAATGTACCTACCGATTAGTTCGATCGAATTTCCACTTAACTCCGCTGCTCGAGAATTGAACGCTCGTCGATTTCAGACGTGATTTACGATCGAATAAATGTCGAGGGAATTATCAGAGGAGAGCTTGCGCGTCGAGTACACGCCTACGTACTTGCCGCAAGTGCAATTATTATTATCAACTCACGCAGGATTATCGAAGCCGCGTTGAGCGCTTTTAAAATTTTTTTTCCACATCCGGAACGAAGACGAAGTCCCCTTCGAATATATTATACGAAAACTTCGAATTTTTTCTCCGGAACTCAACACGACCGTCGATTTGACGATTTCCTCGACTTTTCGTCTAGATTCAAACGTATCCATTTATTTATATACACCGGGCAAACCACACGTAGGAGCCTCCGACGTACGCCTTTGAATTTGTCAGTTCTCCCTTTGATCCGCCGCGCTCGCCTCGTTTACACCCGGGAGCCGTACCTTTGTTGTGTTTACATTATTTAGTCGGCACGATGAAATCACTTCGTCATTTAACGAGGTCGACGGGCCGGTCCGCGTCTCTCCCGGGGTCGCGGACGAGATCCCTACTTCTCCGCGTCCCTAGGGATTTTTCCAAGGCAACCCGTGGGTCGATGTTCGCCCTTGCGCATGGTACGCGCAAAATCAGCCGGTACGCGCTGATTCTGCTTCCACTCGGAAGCTCTCGCGCTGCGGAACGTACGACGAGGCGTTTCAAAATTGTTTATCAAATTATTCGAAGCGCGAGGACCAATTATACTGGGCGGAAATGTAGTGGTCAGTCGGGCGTGCGAAAGTACGGCTTCGATGAATCGATGGCACGTAAAAAATCGGAGGTCACGCGCGTGCATGGTTTCCATGATATAATATTATACATATCGAGAAAACAATTTATTTGCAATTGATATGTTTGTTTGAATATGGGGAAAGAAATGTTTTATCGAATCGAGTAAATATTCGTTAACTGCTACGATATTTATTTGGCACAATCTGATCGTCAGAGGCAACCATTTGAATGCAATAAACGTTTTAATAATTAACGTACTGTGCGTGAGGCTAAACTTACTCGCCAGGAAGAGAGAACTCTAATCACTATTATCTCATTACCTGTGAACTTTTGGCCTGGATCGATATAAGACTTTGTTGTAGATAAATATGTAATCTTCAAAAAAGTATTAGCTACATAAATATGTGCCAAACGCTCATTGATAATGAGATAACAGTGATTGGAGTTTCTTTCCTGGCGAGTAAATTTAGCCTCATTTGATATATTTTCTTGTCTTAACGAGATATTTATTTTTCGTCGTATTAAAAATTAAATTCATTTTCTGTTAAACACGTCAGATTATACGTCTCGAATTGACGATTCGCCAGTGACGCGCATAATCGAATGTCGACTACTTATTTTCGCGTCCGTAACTCGACGCGTGTTGAGAGGTAAAAATATACGTTCTTCCGGCACCTTTTTCCGACCGATGTCACCGTCGAACGTGCCCCATATCACTTGATCCACTCCACGGCTATCGTCCAATAATGGAACGCGAGTCTCCGGGTGCGATCGTTTCGCAATTTCGCGCCCTCACTCCCACGCGCGGGGAAGCTCTCGAATCCTCCTTATCCAGCATCCGCGCGAGTTTGGGTCCGTGCCAAAATCGCGTATGTCTTTGATGCATCTCGAAGTTACAACCGCAGCGCGCCCGTCGATTCCTTTCTGCGCATCGGTATAATTCTCGATTACTCATAAGTACGAACGCGCTCGAACCGTTCGGACGAGAGACGAGTTTTCCGAATAAGAAAATGTAATTGCCAATTTGGTCGAAATTTGATAAAAAATTCATCATTCTCGATGCGATCTAAAAATGATCCGAGGAATAAGAATACTGCTATTTTTTTTTAACGCGGTACATTTATTATCCCATTTGTATTCGCATTTTTCATCGCAATTTGATATATCTTCAGTTTTTAAATGACATTTAACTGACATTTGTTCAATTTCTGATAGTTAGCTCCACTTGAAAACAGAAAGTAGATGAAAATTCGACCAAAAGTGGATGTAAATGAGATAAAAAAAAAATAGACCAAATTGAGATCACGATGCTCTTGTTCTTCGGATCATTTTTTGGATCACACCGAGAATGATTTCTTTGCAATATTTTAGTCAAATTGTGGCATCAAATATTTTTAAGCCTGGATACGTCAAATATTCCCGCGCTTCTGAGAATGTTTATTCAGAGATCCTGAAAACTGGAGGTATATATTATACTTTCGTAGATCCCACTTTGCGATTCGGAATCGCAGTCGCCATCGGAGCTGCTCGAATCCGCGCTCGGCGTCCCCGACGACGTCACGCGGAATATCTGACCTCCGCGCGTTCCATGAATTTTCCATTACTCCCGCGAGGACTTCCGAGGAGGTAACGGCACGGGGACGGGTTGCCGAAGAGCAGTAGTTGGGTCGGCGATGAGGCGGAAGGACGGGAAGGATGAAAAACGGGAGCGAGGGTGGAGAGGAGTGGCGGGGAGGGGGGATGACGTCGATGGAATCAGATATAGCATCCACTCACTCGGTTGCGCGCGACTGGGATGTCCAGGATTTGACGGGGTTCTCTGGTCGTGTGGAGGAGGGTGCGGGGTGATTTCCGGCGAGGCTCGCGCACGGCGAGACGTCGGACGGTGATTCGAGGGGGTGGATTCCGCTCGTCCGGCTTCGATCGCGAGCTTTGAAGCGATAACGTTTGAATTTCAACGGAGTCCCGCGAAGGTAGATCCTCGGGAAATGTCAACGGAGATTTCCCGACGGCGATGTATCCTCCCGAGACGCCGGAGGTCCGCGAAATCGTTTGACTTATACTCGGGATGCAGTTTCGAGATAAAAAATTGCACTTGTACTCTCGTTGCGAATTTTTCTCGCGCGCGCATTCGACACGCATTCGTTATACGCGTCGAGAGAGAGCCCCAATTTCAACGCCCGGACTCTTCGCCCTTCGCGAGCGAGTCGTTCGTGCGCGTCGCGAAACGCGGAAATTCCGCGGCGAAACGACGAGTCGCCCCTCTCGTCAAGGTTTCTCGAGCGCGTTATACTAAAAATAGTGAGAAATGCTTGAAAATGATTGCATTCGGTAGATTGAAGTAAAAAAAAAATTCAGTTAAATTTTCAAGTCTTTTAAGAAGCTCGTTGCAAAGATTTTTGAATAACAAAATAGCATGTGTTCTTACGGGTTATAACCAATAAACCGCGATATTTCTGAGAAAAATAGTGAAAAAATTCTGAAATTTTTTGAACAGCAAGTTTAACGAACTAAAATCATCTATACCAATTTTCACGTTCATTAAGGAGCCCGTTAATTTTTTATTAATTGTTCTTTATAAATTTAACCCTTGATAAGTCAATGTGGCAACGTTGCATGACGTACAGATGCATGACCAGATGTTTTGGGCTCCATTTTTGAACTCACAGATACACACATACTACTGTACGTAAAACATTGTTGCCACATCGCACGAAGAACATTCTTTAGAGCGTTACTGTACTTCAGTGGACTAACTTTTAGCAGGGAAAAAGCCCCTGTACCGCTCGAGAAACCTTAAGGAGGAAAATTGAAATATCCTTTCCCCCGTGGGCTCTCTCTCGATACGCCGCGCTCGTCGCCGTCGGACCAATCGTCGGATTTGTACTTTAGTTGTGAAACGACCCATCCCCCTCGCCCCCGCCGCGTCCCGCGGGATCCGTAATGCGCGGTCGTTCCGGGCTCAAGCGAGTGGCCCGCGCGCGGGGCATCGCCCACACGGAACATATACGTATTATATACGTATATTAGATATTTGCGATAGATGTATATACGTCTACAGGATATCTGCAGAAATATTTGGGAGGTATTTTTAATATGCGAATGTCCGCTTCATGTACGTATAATATACGTATTTTATATATCCAGCAGATATATACATTACGTCCAGTAAATATACCATGAACAAAATATATACTTTCATTGTACATTTAATGAACATTTCATAAACATGACAGAATATCTATTAAATATTCATCGATATATTTTTAACATAAATTTAAGGACGATTTTCCGCTTTCTCCACATATAGCGAACGTATTTTACATGTTTGATAGATGTATATATTACGTCTTTTAGATACTTTGTAGACGAAAAGTAGACGAAAAAGTAGACGAAATATATATACGTATAAACATATATTAAATATAAAATAGCTATTTATTCTATATAATTAAATATCTATTAGATATCTATAAATGTGGTTTAAACGCATATTCAACAAATCATTTAATCTTTCAATCGTTCGATTTATTGTACCAAATACAGTAATGTTTTTTAAGTTTGAAACTTATAAATACTTAGAATCACATTTGTTCGTTATAATGGGTATTTTTTTCACATAATAAACTCATTATAGCTAGATAGAAACTTAGTTAGGTTACGCTTTGGCTGAATATCAAATAAACTATTTATTAACAAGTTTTCTAGAAAACTTCTTAATATTTCTTTTTTTTTCTTTTGAACAAAATGAACACAAGTTGTCTTAACTAATTTGTAAGTATTTGGCAAAAAATAAAGCAAAAACTAAATATTTATTTCAAAGAAATTTCTTTTCTTTTAACTTGCTACTATTTATCACGAGCTTCTTTAACAATAACTAATTGTTACCTCATAATAGGCGTACTACGTATAACAATATATATATTGTGAGAAATAATGCTAAACTATATGGGAACTTTCTCACATTACGCTTCAAATTGAAATGAATTATTTGTTAATAAGCAATTCTTTAATACTTCTTTATATTTATTATATAGTGTTACTCTGTAAGTAAGTCTTTCTTGTACTTCTTGTTTCATAAATCAGCCTTCATTTTTGCATGGAAGAAAAACATTTGTAAAAACTAAATAAACTAAATATTTACTTGGAAAAAATAATTTTTCCCATAATCTGCTACCGACAATTACATTGCAATTGGTCCTAGGAATAACGATGTAACTCTTTTTCATTTCAAAAAATTGTGCCCATTCTTTTTTGGCTCCTGCAGCAATTACAATGTTATCAATCTAAATTAAGAAGAAAAAGATGCCAGCAGAGTTGCATCGTTATTCCAAGAACTTGTCGAGTTTTATCTTAAAATAGAAATTAGCAGTAACAAAAAATGTAGCACTATTGCTAGGCGAAAAATGATGAGGATTTCATTCAGCTGCCTCATCTATATCGAAATTATTATTTTGGTTGTCATGATGATCGACCAGTACTTGCCGAATCCCATCATTTTGGTCCTCGTTTTGATTTTCTTTATTTCCAACGTGTTCTTCGTCGAGAGGTTGCAATTGTTTTTCCTTCTTCTCGTTCTCAAAACGAGCTTTGGCTTGTCGAAACCATTCTTTTGTCCGAAATTCGAACTTATGTTCGTCCATGTTAATGCATCGTGCGAGAAGAGATCCTGAAGCAATATTTGGCGTTATACACTAATTAATCGGAAGATGGTTGGAATAGCAAGATCTTCATATACTTACGATACATTATACTGATAATTTTCAATTTGTGGAGCTTCTTTTTACCCTTTCGTCCGAGCCAAGAATACTCCAAAGCCAATTTATTCGTAAACGTCTTCATGAGAGTCCTTCGAACTGTTTCGTCCGGATTAATTCCGCCAATTGTATCAAAAAATGCTGTCTGTTTCAAAGATAAAAAGAAAACCAAATAAATAGAAGTAAAGTTTATGAAATTGATGTTTTTTCTGGATGCGAAACGTATCAAAGTTTTCAGAAGTTAACGCATGAAAATCAAATTTTTGAAGATCATTGCTAACCAATTCTTCCTCCTTTTCAGGTTTTTCAAGCTCCTTCTCCAAATTGCTCAATTGTTCTTCCGTTTTTAATGGAAACGTAGTATAAAGTTGCACAACTGCTGTTGCTGCTACGTTACTTTTTGGAGCCTCGTTTTTATCGACACTTTTTAATTTAGAAATTATCCCGTGAATGCGCTGGACATCCATTTTTATGCCCAAAATGTTATTGTTTATCCGCTCCACATTGTTTTCCATTGCACTTAGACGTTCTACATAAAAAATGAAGGCTTATATATTGGAGTTTTAACAATATGCTATGGGCTATTTTGACTTCCCATCTTTTTTAAATGCTTTCCTCTGTACGAATGATTTAGAATTTTAAGACATATCTTTTAGAAGTATCAGTCCTTACAATGTTTTATATAAAATATGTTCTTTAACTTTTTCCAGGGTGGAAGAAAAATTATAAATATCTAAATAAGATCACTAAAAATAAAAGTCAAAAAATTGAAAGAAACACTAAATGAACAGCACTTTCAACAATGGGTTTTTATTAAAAATAAATTTTTTAAATGAATAGTTACTTTTTCCAGTCTTAATAAGCATAAATGAAATGAAAAAATATGACAAACCTTCGTTTAATGAACACGCAACTAATGGTCGGTTACGTTTAATTGGCAATGTTGGTTTCGCAAGAGACGTTTCGTCTTGCTCGGCAAAAAGTTGCGACGGTTCTCGATCAACATATTCAAATAATTATTTAATATTAATACAATACCCTTTTATCGGCAAAAGTATTTTTGTATGATAATAACTCATTAGTAATAAAATGAAATATCTCGTGTTTAAAAGTACACTGAGAGAACCCTTGGTCAGGCTAATAAAATATTTTTGATGAATACGAGCCAACAAAATATTTTTTTTGGAATCGCAAAATTCTTTTGATGATTTCACGAAAACTTTGGTGGCATAGCAAAATATTTGGATAATCCAAGCAAATTTTTTTTGGCTATCGAATTGGCTCGACAAAATTATTTTGTTGGGTAGCTTTTTCTCAGTGTAACTTTCCAACCAAAAAATTGACATGCGTATGTTTTTGAGCCGAATCTATTTTTATATAATAATTACTTTCGTTAGGACTTTTTAATAGGTCCTTATTTTGTTCATTGTCAGATGCAACATTCATTAATCGCCTTTTTATCTTTTTCTGCTTCGAAGTACAGTTTTCGGTGTCTGTATTTAAATCGGATGAATAAAGTGCTTGATCGGCTTTCTTTGATGCTTCTGAGAAGGTTTCTGGAAAGAAATCGTGTATTGTTTTGTTACAAAAAAAATCAATTCACGTAACCTATGAGAATTTACATGGAGTTGAAGAAAAAAACGTTCTTCAACTCTAAATAAATATTAAAATTATTTTTCAATTTTTTGAACATTACAGGAATATTTCAAATTTCGAAAAATGACGAAACCTTACAAACTTTTGTCCCGTATAATGATATTAAAAATTTCTAAATTATGGAAAGATTCTTTCGAAAAAAATACTACATTTTTTTTAAAAGCGCTGTACATTTCAGGCCCGTCTATTTAAGCATTCTGATTATACCGTATTCTCCAAATACTCTCAAAATGCCATAAACATTCCAAGTTGGCTTCGGGTTTGCGCAAGAAGCAATTAATTTATCAATTTTCTGTCTTGATCCACTCGTCGGAAAGAAACATTGCTTATTTCCGCTGAACCATGACTTCGGCACAACTTCAACACCATCTTCAAACTCCAAAACGCAGAATCTTAAATCACTGGAAGCACTCATGTTGTTAGTTGTTGACCTTTTATCTGTAATGAAATTAAAGGAAAAAATATAAATGAATAGAAGAATGCCAGAAATTGTTAATATCAAAATAAACAAGCTATTGGTTAGATTATAACAGAAGGACAAGTAAACGGCCGTACTGTGACTGATGATTTTCAATGTTGGCTTTCATTGTGAAGAAGAGAAATTACTGCATTGTATCGTTCATAGGGTAATATCATAGCTTTATTTTTTATTTCACTCAATGGCCTGCTCTGCAGATTTGATAGCTGCGATACTTTGAAGCAGTCAAATATTCTTGATGCACAAGGTTCTTTATACAGGCTTTTCTTTTTCCGAAATTGTTTACCGATAACGCAAATATTTCCTGATGATGACGTGGCAAAATTTGATATTAAAATAACGTTATTGTCTTTCAAAATGCAGCAGTTATTTGGAGTTTTTCGGGACAAAGTAAATGCTTCAAATAAGACTTTCGAATACTGCGGATTGTTACAATCGTTAAAAAGCGGTCCATCGAAATGATTTCCTTCCAATGTATTGTTTTTCGAAGATTGGACAAATTTGTAATTTTCTTCTGCAAAAGTCTCAAATTCTGCGTATCTATTTCTTAACTGCTGTAACGGACGTTCAGATTTTCGAAGAAGCTTCTTTAATGTCTTCATATAGTTTTCGTATTTAAACGCGCTAAATGAATCCAATGTTCCAAATTTTCTGACATCATCAGCCAAATGTAACAAATTATGGACGTTGTGCACGATGAAATGTTTTCCGTATAATGTTTGGGCAGTTCTTACAAAATTATACAACAAGTTTTCAGCAAAATCGACTTTTTCCAAATATAAATCTGGACTCGTTAGGATGCGAATTGCAGCATGTAGCATAATAAAATTGGTATATATCTCCGGCGGTAAATGATTTTTCAAAGCAAATGGCCCAGTGTACAATAAAAATTGTCGCGATTCAGTTGCTTTCCATTGACCAATAGTTGAAAGTTCTCGTGGTTTTCGTGAAAATTCTCTTGGAATATGCTTTTTGAAATTTAACAGTGTTGACGATATTTGCTGAACTTCTGTGGCAGGCAATCGAATACTTAATGGTCCAGATAACCACATGCGAATTAATTTCTTTACGACTCCCACACAGATTAAGTGCATGTAATCTAACGGTATGTTTGTGACTAGTCCAAAATTTGGCAACTCTGCTAGTTTGCAGTATCCTTTATAGTGATCACTGTCAGTTAGTTGAGTTATATCAGGATCTTCTCTCTTCTCAAATGTTGTACCTGGGAAACAAACTCGGTTCTGCACATATTGCCCCTTTATTTTGCACTTTGTGCAGCTGTCGTAGCCACTGTGGCCTTTTGTATTCGTTAAAAATGATTTGGCGGGGGCATCACCAACTATACTTTGCAAAGAAAGTGTGATTACTTTACTGTCATACTGATAACCATTTGTAATTAAATCTTTGCATTCTTCGATAAATTCTTCCGCATACAGATTAGGGTCTTCCGGTTTTGACGGACCAAAGTAGCAGCCAATGAGGAACACTTCAGATTCAGGCACGATGGAGCAAAGTATAGGCCATAGTTGATTACTTGATGATTCCGAAATAGGGAGGCCATCGACGCCAATTTGTAACATTACATGATCAACATTTCTATATTTTCGATCACGGAGATACTTTTGTAATACAGGTTTAATTCCAAAGTGGCAGTATTGCCCTGGTGGAACATCTCGGATTTCTGATTTACGCGGCGTTCGCAGAAGGGTCTTTGCATGTTTTGGAAGTGATTCGAAACATGTATGAGATTTCAAGATGGATAGTAGCTGTGTTAACGCATTATGCGGAATTTTATATGATAATGCCCACGAAATTATTTGTTGTTGGAAAGATAGCACGTTATTTACAGAAGATATCGCAAGATTTTCATTCTCATTGTCAGTAGCGATGGCTTTTTCAAGTTCAAGGCAGAAGGACCGAGGACGCTCATTGTCAATTTCTAAGTCGACACTGATATCAACAGTTTTATGTGAAACAAGTGTAGATGGATCTGCTTCTTCATTGCCGTTGAAATCATCCTCATATGTTCCCATAGTAGATAGATCGTGGGTGTAATCCAATACTGCTTCACTTCCGCATGCAGTAATGGAATGAGAATTATTGTAGAGTTCATTGGTGTTTGGATTTGCCTTTTGTATATTTTGGACGTCTTCTTTTTCAATAGTCAATTTTCTTTTAAGACGACGAAAATGCCTTTGGGATATTTCCTCTAGCTCTTTTCTCTTCCGATGCATATTTCAAGATCATGGGTTTTCTCTGGTCCTGCTATACATATATTTATTTTGCGTAAACCTGTGCAGAAAAAATTCTGATGTGCCCTATAGTAGCAGAAGTATCTAAATAATTGATGCCTAGAAGATCTTCTAGATGCATATCTAACAGACGTTTAGAAAATGTCTTTCAGACGTCTATTAGATATTTCTGCTGCTAGGGTACTCTGCTTGTAATTCATTTAATTGTTTGACTTTAATTGTACGGTAATTTGAAATAATTACGAAATAAACAGACGATTTTTATAATTTTTGACGATGGGAAATAATAATTTTTTAAACGAAAAATTGAATAAAACCAGTTCACAAAATCTTTACGGTAGTTGTAGGCGAATCAAACTTTAAGGTCTCACGATAAGTAGCTTGAAAAGATGTAGCTTCGTAAAATATTGTAGGCTACAATAATATCAGAAAATAGAGTTCAATTTAGAAAAACGTATGGAAGAAGTGCGCATTATACGTGTTATACGTATATTATACGTATGTTATACGTATATATTGGACCGAAACATGTGCGCGTTAATACGCATATGTAAGGAAAAAACGAATTCTCGTGTATACATATATGGCACGTAATGTCTTTTTAAGGTACTTAATAATTAAATTTAATAGCTATTATTCACGAACGCCAGCGTTTAATAGGATAGCGTTTATATTTAATAACCAAAATATTAAAGAATAATAGGTTATATACTGCACGGTAGGAAATTTGGTTTGTTCCACACAGAACGGATAAACATGAAAATTATTCTAAAAAATGCTCATCAAACGTACCTTTGCTCAGTTGCGATGCTTACTGTAGGAACCAAATCACAATGTTTAGGGGAATGTGGTCTGAGACGGCATAGCGGCTGAGATGGCATAGTCGATGAAACTCAACAATCCGTTGACTAGTGGCGCCACGGGTCCATCACTAATGCAAACTCGTCGCGTCGTTGCGATCTGCCGGCTCCCTTCACTATTATTATGCTACACCTTCAATGTGCGTACGTAATATGTATACATATGAAATATGTATAAATATTGCTAAACAAACACATACAAACACAAATACAAACAAATACAATTTTTTATAATTTGATATACATATTGTACATGCAAGGGATTAATGTTGCACCTTCAATACACATTAATGTAAATATCTATCGGGTATCTATATGAAAATCAAATATTTTCTTTGAAATAGACGTATAGGATACATATAGTAGACATAAATGACTGGGTGATACGTGGATACAAGTTATACATGCAGTATACTTGTAATAGATGACCTATACTTTATCTCAGGAACGTATAACTTTTAACATGAAATAGATAAAAATGTACGTATATTATACGTATAAAGAAGGGACCATGCTGTACCTTAAACATACGTAATATATACATCTACTGAAGATCTATACGAAAATAAAATTTTTGCTTTAGGCTAGACGTACAATATACATATATTAGACGTAAATTCAAGGTTAAACTGTAGATAATAAATATACAGATATTATATGTATGATATACGTATAGTACGTGTCTATATCATAAACATGTGATATATATCTTCAAGATATATAGCACATCTCTATGGCAGATATAGATATACTATAGATATATAGATAATAAATATACGTATATTATATATCTTGTTCCGTGTGGGCGAGTTATACATTAATTCGTGATTGCAATTTTGATTAAGCCGCGGCAGACTGCCGAGACTCTCATTAAGTCTGAGGAATAAAAAAAAGAGGGAATTAATCGGCGCCCCACTCTCAAAGGAATACGGAGTTTTTCCCTCCGCCGAGCGGTGAACGCCGCGTTCGAACATCTCGTCGACGACGCGGGTGAAAGCCCCGATATATTGAATCGACCCTTTTTTTTCGGCCGTCGATGCCGCCTCCGGCAGAGTTTTCGATTCAATTAAAAATCCTAACGCGCCTAATCGAGTCGCGCGCGCCCCCGTGCGAGAGACAAGAAATTGATGAAGTCGCGCGGGATCGAACGACAATAATTGAAAAAGTTAATTACGCGGGAATCGCGCGCGCGGCCGCGGCGCAGGGTGAAATCGTAGAGAGAATGCGGGCGCGTAGCCGATATATTGTATAATGGACCGGGAGAGGATGAATGGCCCGCACTTATCTCCGGGATGGGATCTTCGAAAGTCCTTTGTCGCGTGTTAACGAAGTAACTTCGGCGAGGACGGACGCTACTTTGTATTTCCTCGCGAGTGTGGCTGTATTTAGACGTACGTGTGGATGCGTGAAGGCGTGAGTAAAAGTGCGTCCGGATGCATTGATCAGGGGAAGAGAGAGAAGAAGAAGAAGCATATTTTATTTGCTCTAGGGCCGTAGAGGCCCTCTGAGAGCGCACGAAAGGTCAGAACAAATGAATAACAAAGAAAGCAACTAAGAGAGTGAACGAGTGAAAAGAGATTAAAGTAAATAATAATAGTAAAGTAAACAAATGAAGTAAAATAATAGATAATGAATAATAGAACGGGCTAGACTAACAAGAGAGAGAGAGAGAGAGAGAGAGAGAGAGAGAGAGAGAGAGAGAGAGAGAGAGAGAGAGAGAGAGAGAGAGAGAGAGAGAGAGAGAGAGAGAGGGAGAGAAACTGTTTATTCCCTGCCAAGGACTCACGATCCTTCACGGCAGCGCGGTAACGGTACAAGCAGCAGTAGGAAGCGGGAACTTAGCGATAACTGAGCCGTTGAAAACCAGAATGGTGTAAGTCACGTTTCATGTAAGCTGAGATTATTTGACTGCAAAGTGAATGAAGTACAATTTGAAAAATCTCTCTAGATGATACAAACAGATATTTTAAATCGTACACATATCTGTTTTGTATCATCCAGACAGATTTTTCAAATTGTACTTAACTTTGCAGTCAAATAATCTCAGCTTACAGGAAATGTGACTTACACCATTCTGGTTTTCAACGACTCATTGCTAAGACTAGCTCGGTTAAACTTAAAATAAGAACCAGAAAAATAATACTGGTAAAATAAACAAGGTAAACGCAAATGAAATAAACAAGAGTGAGTAAACACGAATAATAAAAAATAACAGAAAGAAAAAATAAGAAGGGGAGGGAAAGAGGAGGGAGAGAATCGTCCCGAAGGGAGATTTCTTTCGTGCGGTGCCGAGGATTGGAAGGAAAGAAACAGGGTGGAGGGGGTATTGGTCATTATAAAGCCACCGTTGGTAAAGAATCATCGCTCGGACGACTGCGCGGCGCGTGGGAACCGACACGGCGGTGTACAACTTTATATTACCACTGTTCTCTCACGACTGTTATGCTAATGCAGAGAATACGATAGCGCTGCGTACATTGCTTCGAGTCGAGCCAACTGCGACGAATTACCCTTTAAATTGTTTTTTATTTTACGTGTTAATTTATGCCGCGAAGATAACGTTGGGCCCCACCAATTAGCGAAATGACGTGAGATTCGTTTTATTGAGCAATTAACTCGATATTCGTACGGTTGGAATTAAATTCTGCTGCACTGAGAAAAATAATTGCTAGTACTAAAAAAACAGGTTTTCTTCAATCAAAAACAAGATATTATTCCAGGATCAAGGCATGGTTTTCTTCGTGTAAGAAAATATTTGATAGGCTTGAGTAATTACTTTTTTTCTTCGCGCGGAAACAATATTTTGCTCCCACGACGGTATTCTTGAATCAAGACATACATTCTTCTATAAAGAATTTGTATTCATAAACATTTCTAAGATCATACGTTCTTGGTTTAGGAGACATTTTTAGACACTAGCAATTATTTCTCTCGGTGTACTTTTCGGAGCGTTCTCGTGCATCCCGCGCGGTCCGTCTCTTAACCGTGTCAATGGGGATCGCGCGACATGCCGTTATCTCTTTTTATTGCGCGAGCGCAAGACGCTATAAGTCAGGGCTGAACCGTCTATGGTATACATACATATATACAGCGGAGAGTTTGGGGGAAATGGGCTGGACAGGGGCCAGCGAGGTCTGCCAAAATTCCCCAGACAAACCGATGTTCGCCTCCCTTATCCCTTGCTCCCCCGCGACCCTTGAATGCGATATTTATCTCGCGTGCGCGGAATCTGTGGCACCGGGTGGGTCGCGCGCGCGTCCAGTCGCTCCTCTCGTCGTCGTATACAGCGATACGTTTTCCGCTCTTCCCCCCAAACCCACCTCTCGTGTAGCGCTCTCGTGTAGCGCTGAGAGTTATATACGGTGGCCGTTTCTTTCATTGGGCACGTCGGTCAGTATTTTGAACTAGCTGACGACGCGCGTTGAACGCGATTAGGACGCTCAGCAAACGCAAAGCAGTCGGCAAGTTGTGACTTTTGCACACGATGACGACGCGCAGAGGACGCGCTCATAAGAAACGCGCGTTTTTGATGAGCGCGTCCTCTGCGCGCGTCAAGTTTACGGCAACCACCTTCAGAATTTCATTATTTTCGTCGGTACTCTAGAAACGGAAAAAATTTGCCGGTCGCGAATGTGTCAAATTTCGTCGAGGGTACGCCGCATGTACTACTGTTCCCCTCTCCTCGCGCGCTCCCCCCCCATTATAGCGCGCGCCAGTCGAGTCTTGCTCGGCCCAGTCACGGGAGAGGTAGCGTTCCTTCACTTCTCCCCGACTGCTCGAGTACGATGGTTACGTCGCATGCGTGTCATTTTTCGTACGTAGCGTGCGTTGCGAACGATATTTCCACGATATATTGTGAAATCGTACTCGTGAAATGCTGAACCCATGAAGAAGCGGACAAAGTCAAAATTGACGTCGGTAGACGCCTTTGAACGCTATTAATTGAACTTATACTTGATAATGAATAACTGTAGTCCTAACGGCGGGATCTCAAATTTGTAAAGGCCGAAATTCATTTACATTCATCTATTAATTTATGTAACATACCTGAAATCTTGCCTGTTTCTTCCAATTTTAATCTACTTTGCTACTAACTTGGTATAACTAATCAGACTCATATTTGACGATAAGGAAATGTAGAATCTTCATAATGTAATTTCAAATTTTTCGAGACCTAACTTCTTCCCCATGTATAATATACGTTATCGGTATTTGACAAACATGTGTGAATATAAGGTATATGACTACTTGAGAATTTTACTCTCGAGAACGTTCGCGTTTATTCGCGAGTGCGTACAGGTTTGCGGCTGTTGCTGTACTCACAGGCGGAAAACTCGCGCACTCCCGAGAGTACAACTCTCACGTGGACATCAATTTAGTTTTACGTATGTGACGAATTAAACGTACCTCTCAGCTTCTGTTTTGAATCCAAATTGTTTTGAATGCAATGTAAAGCTTCCGAATGTATCGAAAAATTGAAATTCTAGACAATTAATTACTTACTCGTACATCAAAGGGCAAGAGATCTCTCGTAACGTGAATTAATTTGGCAAAAATGACCTATTCTTGCTCGTTCTACAATATATAGTTTCGCAATTAATTTGAGGGCTCAAAAATGATTATTTGATTATGTAAAATGCTTGATTTTTATCATAAACTTACAGAACTTATCGAGGTTCGCTTTCTATGGCCAATTAGAGGACAAGAAAAATGCTACGAAAAATGCACGATGTTTGTATCAATAAAATAACGTCGCGACGTTATCGAAAGTATTGATATTTCGGGAAGTCTGAATTTACAATTTATTTATTATTTCGACTCGTACATATCGAAATGTATACTTTGCAAATATTTTTATTTTAAGGAAGCTGTTTAAATCACAACTAATTGCATGGAAATCTTAAATATCGTTTTCATGTTTCTCCTGCTCAATGCAAAAATCCTGTCTCATATGAATAACGCAATGCTGAACGTTTCTAAAATAAAACCTCTACTTCTTGCCTTGAAACTACTGCTCCTGCACTTTCAAGAATAAAAATCACTGCTTCTCTCTTTCTCTCAAACGAAATGTTGCTACTTTCCTCTTGTTTTATTTGCCTTCGATTCAATCGTTTCGGACGTCGAAGAGGTCCTTCGTCTCGACTTTTAACGGCTCCTGCTTTCGCTCTACAAATTCTGCCGCGTGGCGATGCTCCGCACGAAATTCTCGATTCGGCGCGCCGCTTCGAATTTTATAGGCGCCGTCGAGCGGCCGCGCGCGATCCACTCGGAGCCTGACCAGCTTCTTCGTACGAGAGAGGTCTCTGATGAATCCCACATTTTTATCAAAATTCTCAACGGGGTCGAAGTTCATTTCAATAGTCTCCGGCACCGGGGAAACAGTTTATTAAGAATTAATAAATGCAATTTGACAAAAAAATATATGTTATTTATTAAAACGTTTATATAATACAAACGGTTGCCCCGAAGGATTTAATTGCACCAAATAAATACCGTAACGGTTAACGAGTATTTACTCGGTTCAAGAAAATACTTATTTTGCCATATTCAAACAAATCTTTATCAACGACAAACGAACTGGTTTCTCGGCGCGACGTAACTTCTCCATCTTCTCCCCCGTTTCGTTTTATCTCTTTCCCATTTAATCTTTCACTCCCATAATCAATTTTCAGTGATTGCATTACGGCCCCCCGCGAGACACGGCTTTCATCTCCTCGCGCGTCGCGGCGCTCGATCGACGGATCCGCGACGAAGACGAGAGGCGGGAAAGAATTGTTCCGCCGACGATTTCCGGGTCCGGATGAGCGCGTGATTACGGTCGCGATCGTCGGTACTCGAGGAATTTTCCCGAGCATCGCGTGCGATCGCTCGCGGCTCCCACACTGAGAAAAAAATGTACTCGATCGAAATAAACGTGCCTTTGGATAGTCCTAAGAGCATATTTGTTCGATTTCAATGAATATCGATTTGATTCAAATAACGTCTAATTAATTCAATAGTCTAATATTTGCGTCCAACCGAGATTCATTTAAATCGAATAAATACGCTCTTGGGACTGTCCAAAGGCACGTTTATTTCGATCAAGTAAATTTTGTTCTCAGTGCAGCTATAACATATCGAATCGATCGCGTATCGACGCGCCGCGGAGATGTTGAAACGCTCGTTCGACCCTTTACAGCGGTGTAGCGCGCGCGCGCGCGGTACTCGGTTGTATATCGATTATTCCGCGGGCACAAGTGCGCGCCTCGCGCGTCGGGGGTCACGTGCGGACAGACATCGGCCCCGCGTAATGGCCGTACACATCCGGCGTGGAGAGCGAGCGCGCGCGCGGCGGGATCGATCTTTCAGAAATGAAACGGCGCGTCGTCGCTGCGACGAGGCGCGGGGGAATCCGCTATTTATCAAGAGAGAAAAAGATCTCTCTCTCTCTCGACTCATATCGAATCTCCTCGGAGATTTCGAAAGCGGGACAGCGTCGATACATCGAACGTGTAGGTACGGAAAAAATGATTATGCACACTGAAAAAAAAAGATTAAAAATTATTCCGAGTACGAAAGGTAAAATAGATCAAAAATTATCCTTCTAGGGTTTAACGTTTAACCTTCCTTGGGATAATTTTTGATCTATTTTATCTTTCGTACTCAGATTATCCTTCTAAAATGGAATAATTTTTAATCTTTTTTCTCTCTCTCACACACAGCGCAGTCTCAGTAAAATCCGGGTTTTGCTGAGAACTTTTTGCGATCCTGACGAAAATATTATTTATGGCGGCACAAGATGTAGCAAATAAAGATCGCAGCGATTTTTTTTTCGTTAAAAATGTTTGCCATACCAGCAAATAGTTTTACTACTTATTGGGCATATCTATCGCGTGTCGCGCGCAACGAGAGCAGTCGTAAACACGTGCGCGTCGCACCCCCGGAGCGACAACACGTGCCTGACCACTTCGATCGGTCCTAAGTGGGACGCGTGTAGCCCCGCGTATCACCATTCCTCTCCGGCTCCCGTCGGCTAAACTGTACTCGATGCCGGTATCACGAATTCGTGATCCTCCGACGCGTACGATACGCGGTATATGCAAATACATACTGCAATGCATAGGGTACATTGCAGACCCGGAAGCCCGATGCAAATGTCGCAAAGTTTAGTTATACGGGGCTTCCAATGGATAATTTTCATTTTGGTTGGCTATTTTCTTTCAATAAAGTCACTCAGTAGAAAGTCATCTTTGCTTCTAAAAATCATCAAGTCGTTATTTTTAAGATTTCGTCCCTCGATTCGTCGAATAATTTCACGATATCTTCCTGTCGCTGATACGCAGCAATAATTCATATGAATTCTCAGTGTCGTGTTATCGACGCCCGGATTCTGTAAATCGTTATGGTGGTGTGTAACGAGCAATTGGTATCATTGCGCGTTTTTCTTGTGGTATGAGAACAGGCTTGTCACAAGGTATTTGTTCCTGAAAGAGTGATCTAATCTGTTATCTTCCATACCTCGCAATTTCGATATGTTCTCGTGAAAATAAATTATTTCGATAACAAATCTCGATCATATTCTATCAATATTATTCCTTCAAAACACTCTATCTAATTTATTACAAATACCGTTACACCGTTTTTTCTCATCCCTTCGCAATACTCCGATGAGGAGAGAGGATTCCTCATTTTTTGGTCATTTTTCTCAAACGAGTCAATAAAACCCACTATTTTCGAACATCTGGCCGAACAAGAGCCTTGGTTGTGTAACGACGCATCTTTTATCGTCGTCGTATCCGGCGAACTTTTTCTTCTCCGCTCTAAACTTTATCCGCCCTTCTCTCGGTACAAGTACCAACTGTGCATCGTACGAATCAAACTTTCTTCTTCAATATTAACATCGTCACCGTCTCCTTCACCTACCGCCCCTCTATAAGCGTCACCGTGCGAGTCAAACTTTCTTTTTTCACTGCAAACATCATCCCCCGTCCCACGCATACGCGCATCGCAACCCTATATATACCACCGAAGAGCTCGCCGTCGAGCGTAACTCGACGAACGTTACGCCCACGCGACAACACTTGTGTACAGCCACTTCGATCAGCCCTAACTGGAGCACAGCCCCCGCCACCCCCGGAACTCTGCGGCAATATACCCACGGACCTCGCGATCCCCTTACACGCACGCGATGCGCGGTATGCAAATGCATACATATATACGCATATATACGCACGGTAATAGTCGCTGTTGTCGACAGTCGCCGAGTGCTCGGCTGTACCCCCCCCCCCTCCACCGCTCCCACATCGTACGTACGTGCGCAGTGCGAAGCCCGTCCTCGGTTCCATCGATTTTCGCTTCCGCCACACTTCGTTAGCCGTTCCCGTTATCGACGATCGCGCGTCGCGGCCATCCGTCAGTCCCGCGGGACGCACAGGCTCGGCCACCGGGGACCTCGCGTCCGTTTGCATAAACGGAACCGGAAACGAAGGAGGCGAAACGTCGCGCCGCTGGAAGCACGCGGCGCGGGGTTGCTGGGGTGCTCCGCTCTACTCCGGCATCGACCCGGCGCTCGGATGCGCCGACGTTTAACCCACCCTCGAGAGAGAGAGAGAGGGTCCGGGGTTATCGGCGCGCCGGGGGCGAGGGGGGAGCGTTGGCAGTAGGATTCCTGCAGATGCGCGCGGGGCTGGTCGCACGTCGGGGTTGAATGTTGACGAGGAAGTTGGGAAAGTCGTCGGGCGATTCGTTAAGATCGCTTTCTTATTTTATCGGCGACGCCCTGGTTTGCGCGCGGGTGAGATTTTTTATTCCGGATGGATCAAGCGGTGTTGGATGTCACCCTCGTTTGGAGGGGATGGCGCACGGAGTACGTCCACACACAAAATGCTCTTATTTAGTTCTACTCTGAGAAAAAAAAAGATTAAAAATTATTCTGTTAGAAGGATAATCTGAGTACGAAAGGTGAAGTGGATCGAAAATTATTCTAAGGAAGGCTAAATTTTATACCCTGGAGGGATAATTTTTGATCTGTTTTACCTTTCGTACTCAGATTATCCTTCTAACGGAATAAATTTTAATCTTTTTTTTTCTCAGTGTAAAAGGTGGGGAGCCTGACCTCGATACATACACGTATCGTCGGTTTAATCATGTAAGGGCGTATCTCAGTTTTGATGATTTCTCAGGAGAGCGATTCTAAATATTTCACGATTTTTCATTGTGAATAAGTCCTGCAATTGTTTGTATAGCTTGGTGATTTTTTTAATGTAGAAAATCATGCGCTTGAATGCCTTTTCAATCACACGTATGGGCCTATCCTGAGTTAGGCCTGCTATACGTGAGATATAAATTTTGATTATTTTGAGATACGACGAAAAATATATACGGGGAGCAAAAGTATACAATGTTGAGGTACGCCGGGTCGTGAGATACAAATGTAAAGCTTAAGAGAGAGAGAGAGAGAGAGAGCAACCTATTGGCGGACTTAACTCAATTTTCAAATTTTCTAAGATACGCCCTTACGTGATAAGACCGACGATATACGTGCGTATACATATTTTAAAATCTCTCCGAAATTTCTTTCCGAATGATTCCTCAAGGTACAGATGCTATGAAAATTCAGGTAAAATTTTGAGGTTCAGGGTGGAAAAACGACGTGGCGTATACTGAGCACGTCGCCCCTCCAAATGAGGGATTTATTAATGACGGGTATCAGTGGGACGTCGTCGTCGTCGCGGTGGCCATCTCGGAGATTAAAAGCCGATATATCGTCGATTCGAGATGATCCCATTCGGTGCTAAAGCTGTCGTTAGACGGGACGACGTTACGGGAGTGGAATAATGGCTAGGCGTACGGATTGGACGGAGGATTGGGAAGTCTCCTCACGTTCTCCCGTGCCTTCTACAACGAGTGACGTCGCTCGATCGTCATTGGCGATGAGAAAATCGATGGCAGGAAACACGGGGAGCGTCGTATGAATCCGAAATCAGGGTTGGCTGGGTCGAGGGCGGGCTGGAAATTGGGGAAAACTGTTTCATACGTCGGACAAAAATAACATCGCGGCATTTACAAAGTTTGTGGTACACTTTGGGACAAGGCAATCTATCGTTGCGATAACTACACAACTTGGGTGAAAATTGCAGTAAAATTTGTAGAAGTTGCAAGAGTTGCTACAATTTTTACCAAAATTATGGTTGTCGTAACGATAAATTAGTTTTACCCCGAAATTTACCACAGACTAATTTGTAAATGATACGATTTATTTTTTTTCCGTGTAGATTTTCGCTTCAATAATTTTTATTTGCTCTCTATTCGCTTCAATCATTTTTATTTGCTTGCTATTTGCAATTTATAGGAGATGCCATTGATATTATCAAGCGATCAAGTATTATTACAAAGTGTCAAGCAGTCCTTGAAATCCTTAAAGTATCTACTTGAATAGTACTTGGATTTTGCTAGTCCTTAAAGAGTTCTGAAAATGTACTTGCATTTTTGTGTAGATCCTTAAAAATTTATTTTTCGTTCGTTTTACCAAAGCACTGCATTTTTTAAAGACTAAAGTCTAAGTTGGACCGGGCGCATCGAGCAGCGGGCAGCGACTGATAAGCGAATAGGCACGGTACGTTTGTTCACTTAATAAATATTCTCGTAATTTCATTGCACGGGTCGTTTTATTCGCTTATCACATAATAACGTATCCACCTCTCGCACAGCTTATCATTGATCGTTTCACGTCGTGAAAAATCCCGAAAGAATCCTTAACGAGTCCTTGATGAGTACTTAAACGTCGTTATGGAATTGTACCGGACACCCTGTATCAGATTATCACCGAAGCCACTTCGAGGATTAAAGAATGTATCGTCGATCAGAGACGATGTAGCTCGGAGGCTGTGTTGCGAAACCGCCAATTAGATAAGGTGTCATAAGTGGATTATGTAAGCACACGTGTGCCGTACTAAAATCGAGAAATTGCCTCGTATTTAAGTACGACGTCGTGAAGCCAGGACTGTGGTACGTTCTCCGCATAAATTATATACACACGTACCGAGTCACACATATGTGTACGTACGGGCTTGCCTGGCAGCAGCTACTTGCCCGTGAATTTCGAAGCTGACCGCTAATTGGCAGCTAATTAACGTTAACAATGGATTTCGTTCGGCGGGTGAATCGTGGAGCTTTCCTACGCGTCCTACGGTTTACGTCCACAATGAGGCGAGTACATGCGTTCCTGTAATTACGGTACAAATCGCCGGGGCCGACTGTAGCGTTTAGAATCGACGAAATTCTCCCGTGAGAAAGATGAAGAAGAGAAAGAGAGTATTAGAGGGACCCCCAGGGCGCGAGTCATTGATGGATAATCCTTGATTGTGATTTACCGTACGCCGTCCATCAACCCGTGACCCGAAATCCCATCGAGTATCGCCCACGTTTACCGCGCCCCGCTATATGTGCCATACACTTTATGAATCGTTCACCAAAGTACAGTGAGAAAAAAAATGTAGTAGATTCGACCAAATCAGCGGTTACGGACGGGGAATGCAGATCTAGTTACTCTCGGACTGATGATTGACTTGAATTGACCGCAGTATGTCTCCTTCGATATAGCGCTAATCGTTATATAATCAAATTTATTTGTCGAAGCAACTACAATGATTCTGAAGGTTTTAACCCGTAAACGCGCTGAGAATAAATTTGCCAAGAAAATATATAGTAATTGCAAGAAATGTGTATCTTGAGTAATGAAAATTCAGTTGAGGTGATTTGATAATTAGCTGTCTCGATTGAATGTTTATTTAAGTAAATTATATATTTAGTTGGCCATCCGTTACCTCAAAATTTAGTTGAATCAAATGATTTTTTTCTCAACGTATTATAATTCACACTATCTACTTCAGCTGTTCGTCTGAAAAAAAACTTTTGTCAAGACAAACCAATTCAGATTAATTTAACGAAACGGTGATGTTTAATTGCTAAATGTATACTATATTAACAAAACGAATTTTATTTAATAATTATATATAAGCAATTTAATTATTCCAACTCCATTCAGTCCAGTCGATCATATAATGATTAGTTCAATGAAATTTAAAACCAACTTCGGATTAATTTCACGAAGCAGTGAGGTCGAATTGGTAGACGTACTTATATCAAAAAAATGAACTTTATCAAATGAAACAAAGAAATCCAATCATTCCAATTACATGCAGTCCAACCAAACACACAATGATCAATCGATTTAATCTTCAACGCAAACAATTTCGTTCGACCGGCTAAATTTCGTTCTCAGAGAGAGTGCGCCGATTTAATTGAATATGCCATTTTTATCTCAGTATACGAGCGCGGCACCGCGATCCATTTTACTTCGCGTAGGTACGCGCACTCTCGATATCTCGCGCCGTCCAATCGCGCGAAATCACCGGCAACGTATGTAGGCTAACGCCGCCAACACCCTCGGCGAATAATTGGCCGGGCCGATACACGCGGAGAGGCGGTCATATTTATCAGCATTTCTCGCGGTCGGGTTAAGAATAGCGCGGAGTCCAGTACGAAAATAGGGTCGAACTATGCGACCCGAGAGCACTTCGGGAATCCCGTGCGGTGGTCGACCTCGTCGGTCCGGCCCGGCCGCGCCGCTACATCCTCCGCGCGAGGGTCCCCTCTGCATCAACGGGGTGTTCTACTCTGGGAGCGCGCCGCGCCTGTCTCTCTTTCTCTCTTGTTACCGAAACTCGTGACGGCCGAGCTGTTGCGCTACGGAAATAGGCGGGAGACGCGCGCGCGCGCGCGCGCGACCTGCGGTGCAGGAATCCCGAGGTCGACCTTCTTTGACTCGCGTCGGAAGCCGATCTTCGGCTGGAGCTCTTCGGGTGCACCTGTGACGGGAGGGAGAGGGAAAGAGGGAGAAAGAGTCCACGCGTCGCCAGGAAAAAATCTTCAGTCGCTATTATCTCATTATCTGTGAGCTTTTGGCTCATATTTGTGGAATACTTGTTTGAAGACTACATTTTTATCCGCAACGAAGCCTTGTACAGATGAAAGCCAAAAGTTCGTATAAATAATGAAATAACAGCGATTCGAGTTTCTTACGTATGGTCCCACGTAAAAAAAAACCCTATGGCTAAAGTACGGCGGAAGTCCTTCTTTCCTGGCGAGTAAGTTTAGCTTCACATGGTCGATTATTAGGGTGCGAACAGCGTTTTTGGCGAAGGAGATGAGTTGCTACAGAAATTAGTTTTTTGCTGCACAAGTGATATGCAAGATTATTAATTCAACAGCATTACGCCCTACAATAATTTCTCACACGTGTTTGCTGCACAAGTGATATGCAAGATTATTAATTCAACAGCATTACGTCCTACAATAATGTCTTACACGTGTTTGCTGCACAAGTGATATGCAAGATTATTAATTCAACAGCATTACGTCCTACAATAATGTCTCACACGTGTTTGCTGCACAAGTTGTATGCAAGATTATTAATTCAACAGCATTACGTCCTACAATAATGTCTCACACGTGTTTGCTGCACAAGTGATATGCAAAATTATTAACTTATCAATCAGTATTACTTCCTACAATAATTTCTCACGCGTGTTTACGCCGGAAAAACTGCTCGGGGCATCGTAACGTGGAATGTGGGTCAATTCGAATACACACATATACCGCATTACAAAACAGGCGATGTATCTTTCGTTCGCGCGGGGAGGAGAGTATGGCGCGCTCGAAAAGCCGAGCGCTACGTGGGATAGGTCTAGCGAGGCTCGCTCCACGTGTTTCGTCGGCGGGCTATTCGCGTCCACGTAGGAGGATTTACGAATCTAAGAATGAAAACGGGGGGAGGTTGTTGTGACAGTTCCCGAGAGCTTTCTTCGCGTGGCGCTCGATTTTTGTTTTTTCGCGTGGCGCTCGATGCAACGGAGGCGCGGACCCGTGTTTCTCTCTTTGCCAGCGCGGCGCGCGCCCCTCGCGGTAACGAACGGATCGTGCAGACTTCCGCGGTCTCGGCGCGACGACGCAGCGCCCGTCGGAGAGGTCGAGGAGAAAAGCCTCGCGGGAACTGTCGTCGCGCCGATAAAGACAGATTTAATCTCCGACGGGGCCGCGTGACTCAGCCGCCCTGCACACCGGCCGCTGTACGAGTAATCGATTGGTCACGGCTTTAATCCCGCGGGTGTTACGAGGAAGAGGCTCCTTTCCAAAATCGATCCGTCATCGTCCGGAACGATCTTTCTAGCGAAACGTGATAATAAAAATGTACGATTACGCGACACGAAAGTACGACGCGCTCAACTCAGTGCTCAGTCGACACGCGCGTCGATTTTCCGGCATCCCGAAATCAATGTGTTTACCGGAAAATTCGTACCGCAAAATCACAGCTTCCGTGTGAAGTTGTCAGGGTGGCTGAAGTCCTGGAAAATCGGTAAACGTCAGGGGAAAGTCAGGAAAATGTCAGGGAATTTTGGAGTTTTACTGGAAATTATTTGTAAGGTAAAGTTAATTTCTCGAAATTTCACCGTTGATGCATTTTACAGCGGAGCTTGCGCTGCTGCTTCGGATATCTCCGATAGTAGCACACGTGTGTCACATCGACTGAATCTAAGGACTCTACCATCAGTTTTTTTTTGTAAGGGTATAAAACGCTTCTGTATAACCTCGTTTTCTCGCATTGCGATTATTTATAGTTTTGCTCATTTAATTATACAGAACTCTTGACACACTGAGACAAAAATGTACTTGATCGAAATAAACGTGCCTTTGGATAGTCCCAAGAGCACATTTATTCGATTTAAATGGATATCGGTTGGACGCAGATATTAGATTATTGAATTAATTAGATATTATTTGAATCAAATCGATATTCATTTAAATCGAATAAATACGCCCTTGGGACTATCCAAAGGCGCGTTTATTTCGATCAAGTACATTTTTGTCTCAGTGCACGAACAAGAATACAAAGGAATGCTTGCGAAATTTCGTCTGAAATAGTCATTGAAAAGTCAGGGCATTTTATGATCAAGTTCTTGCAGCCACCCTGGTCCCAAAAGGGAGCGAGAACCTCGGCGATAATTTATTCCGCGAATTTCGACTACCCGAGTGTACTTAATTAACCCGGGGACCGGATGTACACCTCGTCTTCCTCCTCCATCCAGCTTTGTAAACGGACCTTCCGCCCTGTAACTCGACCCGGCAGGGCTCGGTGTCATTAATACATCTCGCGTTGCGCCCGCTCGTATCTCTGCGTGTCATCGGATCGGAGAGTTTCCCGAGACGCCACTTGTCGCTCCGAAGCGAAAGCTGCGTACACCTGTACGTACGTCGGGCCGAATGCCTTGTAAACTCTCTCTCTCCCCCCTCCATCCCTTTACCATCGAGCGTCCCGCGCCGAGGGAGCGCGCGATCACTCGGCCGGGCGAAGATAGCTAGCTAATCGGCGTCATCGACGCCAAACGCTGCGTCTCATATCTTGATGTATTATTGGCTCGTTGCGCCGCGCGGAGTGTCTGCTCAGATCTCGTCGGCGCGAGCGGAACCGTCTCTCCTTCGACGCGCCGGACCACACGCGACGCTTTTCGCGTGTAAACTTTTTCGCACGCTCGCCACTCCGCGTGCGTGGTCCTTCCGCGACTCTCCTCCCCCTCCACCTCGTCGCCCCGCAATTCCCGCGCGACATCGCCCCCCCCCCCCTCCCGCCTTTCTCTCTATGACGAGACAGCTGTCAGAACGCGCAAAAAGACAGAACGTCGCTGCGGCGCACCGCGCCGCTGCGAGGCTTCGCGCGTGCGTCGTGACCGGCGAGGAGGCGGCCTGGTGCGCCCGGCGCCTGTGGAACGATCCATTGTGGGCAGCTGCGAAAGAGTCAAAGACTCTGCGCGACGAGAGCGTGATGCGAATGTAGGATTTTCTCGGGTGAAGATAGATAGACAAATGAAACGTTTATTATCGCTCTATGCTGTAAACAATTCTGCGGTATGGACCTATATAGACCACTCTTCTGGTATTAAATAACAACGGCGCAAGGCTGAATGACACCAGACGTGGTATACATAGGTCCGCACCGGGGGGGGGGGGGGGAAGTGTTGTTAAAAATTAACGCCACTTATTTACTGTGAATGACGTAGTCCTCTAAGAGCACACCGGAAAGAGGTACGCGAAGAGAATACAATAGAGAATGTAAGAATACACATAAGTAAGAGAAATACAGAGAGACATGAATAGTAATAATAATAATAATAAATAGAATAAAATAAAACAAAATAGTTTTGCCGAGTTAATGGGCATGTTCACGATTTTTTTTGCTCATTCGTTAATACTTTTTGTGCTTATTAATAAGATGTGTTTGTTTTTTTTTCTGAGCACTAATTTCTTTTTTTTTATGTTTAATTTTATTATGTGACGTCACTGAAGCCATTGGCAAGGGGTTTGTGAATGGTCGGGAACCTGTTGCCCGACTCTGATTGGTCAGTTAAAATGGCGGTGAAAGTGCGACGCTTTAAAACGAATGCCTTTTTTAACATCTCAAAAATAATGGAAAAAAAATTTTTCTAATGACCCATTTTTTACCGACATTACTTTAATACCTACCCTAATCTTCCGATTCATGCACTTTAAACAGTTGTACAAAAAGTTGTGAACATGCCCATTGAAATCGGCACTTCGACGCAAGAATTCTCCAAGGATAAGTATAGCTGAAAGAATAATGACGCGCGCGGTGTGTAAAGAGAGCCGAACCCTCTGAATCCTCGTCAGACTTCAACAGACTTCCGCCAGTCATCCGATCGGTGGCGGGATCCTCGCCGTCGCGCATCCTGCGCGAATGACGAGTCGAAATGCCCGCCGCTCTATTAATAAGGGTGGCCTATCTCTCGCACCGGTAGAGTTCGTATTATAAGATGATAACCGTCGTCTATTTCGGGCGGCGCTACGCATCGCGCCCGTTCACGTGCCGTTTCAACTCTAGACAGCGAGTTCGAGAGCATCGGGATATTTCTGTCGCCCGCGCTGATTTAATCTCTGTATTCATTGCGGTTCCTCCTTCTCTCTATTTCCCTCTCCCTCCCTCCCTCGCGACGACGCGTTACGATGACACCATACCGCCAGAATATAATGCGGCAGTTGTATACGCGTGGAAAGAGCGGCCTTGCCAAGGCGGGGCACGCGTGCGTCGTGCGCCGAGTGGGGCTTCGGCGCACGGAAAGCGCCGTGCGCCTAGAAATACGCGGCCCGGCCGGGAGCGTAAAGCGATTCTCTCCGGAGCGCGTTTTGCGTAAACTCTCTTCGAGAATGTGTTCGGGCGGCTTTCTATTATGTCTTCCGCGTGCGTTATACATGTCTGGGGCACGGAGCTGGACGTGTGTTCGAGGAAGTATGTATATATGTATATGTATGCACCGCGCGATCGTCCGAATGGGCCGGGCTTTTGGAAAATGTCTGGTCTGGCGGGGAAGAACGGTACGCGAGTCAACGTAAACGATTTTCTCTCTCTCTCTCTTCCGGGCATATATTTTTCTTGGAGATGTGCGAAGTACAATTTGAATCGGCGTCGACCCCTTGGCATTTTCGCGAAAAGCGAAATCTCTGAAATTGAGCTCTCGATAACACTGGTCAACAGTGATTTTGTTACACGAACCAGACCAGGTGATTCTTATAGATTTATGTGCGCTAAAAACGAATCTGACTCTCAAATTTGCGTATCGCGTCAGGATTTTGAAATACTTGAGGTTAAATATACGAAAACAGGCGATTTTGGCCATATTCACGGGTCTATTACAATTAAACTAACAAATGTTTCTTAATTGCACTTACAGCATTTGAAAGTGTCGTTTTTGAACTTTTCAATACATTACTTGATTGTTCCTAAACGATTTTACAAAGCCAAATTTCAATACGACAAGTCGATCGTTTAGGTCCACCGCGCCACGCGTCTAAATGTATCAGGCGCGTGGTGCGGTGGACCTAAACGATCGACTTGTCGTACTGAAATTTGGCTTTGTAAAATCGTTTAGGAACAATCAAGTAATGTATTGAAAAGTTCAAAAATGACACTTTCAAATGCTGTAAGTGCAATTAAGAAACAGTTTTTAGTTTCATTGTAATAGACCCGTGAATATGGCCAAAATCGCCGGTTTTCGTATATTTAACCTCAAGTATTTCAAAATCCTGACGTGATACGTAAATTTAAGAGTCAGATTTGTTTTTAGCGCACATAAATCTATAAGAATCACCTGGTCTGGTTCGTGTAACAGAAAAAAAATGTAATTTTGTTGACCAGTGTAATTTTTTCACGCTGATTTCAAAAATCATGAACTTATCGGGGAAATTTAAAAAGGTTACTGAAATATCGATGCTCGTGAATGAGAATTTTTTTTCCTCAGATAATCGTCGATAACTCGGTGTTCCTTTGATATCACCTCGATAAATCCGTTATTTTCGAAATCAGCGTGAAAAAAAAAAATGTGAGACAGGGCGGTCGAACGATTGGTTCCAGAGATTTCGATTTGTGCAAAAATCGAAATCTCTGGAATCAAACTCCGGACCGCCTTATCCGATGTATTATTTCACTCTAATTCCAAAAATAACGGATTTACTGGAGAAATCTCGACGGATCGCCGAGATGTGGATAGTTTTTCGAGAAAAACGATGGTGAACGTACATTGATTGCATTATTTCCGAGTTTCCGTACACTAGCTCTTTGATTTTGAGTTTCTTATACTCGGTAATACCTGATCGCGTTCAAATAGGTACCCGCTCGTATAACGCAGGTGTGTGACGCACGGGACAATCATCCGACGAGATACCCCGTCGCAAAGACGTAGTTTACGTCAAAGTGGTACGCGAGTCAACGTAAACAATTCTTCCGCGCGCTGCTTACGTTTCTCTCTCGCCTTACCGCCATACATCACGAGCTTTGCCCTACAAATTTCGCTGCCTCTGTTCGGGCTGGGTAAATATTGACAAAATTAGGCCGATTCGAGAACTATTTCAAATCTTCAGTACCAAAAATCCATTCGATACCATACACCGAAGCTATGCAGCAATCGAAGCCGAGCAACCAGTAGATGCCGCCCGTCATACGTCCGCCGCCTTAAGGTTTCTCGAGCGGTACAGGGGCTTTTTAAAAGTCAGTCCACTGAAGTGCAGTAACACTCTAAAGTATGTTCTTCGTGCGATGTGGCAACAATGTTTGACGTACAGTAGTATGTGTGTATCTGTGAGTTCAAAAATGGAGCCCAAAACATCTGGTCATGCATCTGTACGTCATGCAACGTTGTCACATTGACTTATCAAAGGTTACATTTATAAGGAACAATTAATAAAAAAATAACAGGCTTCTTAATGAACGTGAAAATTGGTATAGATGATTTTAGTTCATTAAACCTGCTGTTCAAAAAATTTCAGAATTTTTTCACTATTTTTCTCAGAAATATCGCCGTTTGTTGGTTATAACCCGTAAGAACACATGTTATTTTGTTATTCGAAAATCTTTGCAACGAGCTTCTTAAGAGACTTGAAAATTTAACTGAATTTTTTTTTTACTTCAATCTACCGAATGCAATCATTTTCAAGCATTTCTCACTATTTTTAGTATAACGCTCGAGAGAGGAAAACCTTAAGCTGATTCGAAAACTATTCCAAATCTTCAGTACCAAAAATCCATTCGATACCATACACCGAAGCTATGCAGCAATCGAAGCCGAGCCGCCAGTAGATACCGCCCGTCATACGTCCGCCGCATTACCGCCGAGCGGTACCACAGAGCGGCGGATATACAACGGACCGTATCTACTGCCCGCTACGGCTCGCCACTCCCCGAAAAACCTTCCAGCGTTATGTAATTCGAAACCGATGCACCAAAATCATGATACATCTCGTCGAATCGACTCGTCGGCCGAAACTGCAATAACGTTAAATTCCAATTGCGAACGGGAATACACTCGACCGCCACGGCGGAGCATTTCCGCGGCGCGCGGACCACTCCCCGCGATAAATTTCAATATTCCCCATTAACGTTTCGTGTGTGCGCCGCCACCACCGCGCGCGCGCGCGCGATCTTTCCGGCTGCGTGCAACGTCGGAGCATTAAAACCGGCGGCGCCCGTATTAACGCGCGGGCGTACGCGCTCGTGTATGGCTGCCGCCGCGCGACGACGTCGAATTGTACGACATATGCGTCTACATACGCGCGCAACTACACCATTTCAGTCGTGACGTCACTGCGGCACTCACGCACGCGCCGTCCCGCGTAACCCACACGCCGGACTGTATACGGGCTCCGCTCGACCCGCGCGATATATAAAAGTCAACTTTTTACGGGGCCTCGTAGATCTTCCCTCCGTGTGCTTTTACACCTACCATTGACGTTTTAGGCGCGAGGAAACGCGACGGTGCGAATCCGCCGCGTCTGCGGTGTCCTTTAGCGCCGTTGGAGGGTTTTCAAGAAATTGTATTTACCCTGGGAAAAGGGATCGAATATTAGTGTAAATATGGCGCGGAGTTACCGAGGGTTCCGGACGGAAGTTTCGCTGTTGATTATAATTGAATCGGAGCTTAATCAGCGGTTCTCCATTGTCGAGGCTCCGACTCTTGCGGCCCCGATTCGACTTGGATCGGAGTTTCGGAACTCGCGACGCTCGCCGGGAATATTTCTCCTCCACCCCGTAATTACGGGGGACGAGAACGTTCCCTCGCCCCTTCGGCGGATCAATTATTCCGGGGAAACATTTTCAGTCGCGGTTGAAATTGCAATTTCCCTCCTCTTTGAATTGAATTATCGTTCGCAGGCGTAATCAGAAATCGTACTTTTGATTTATACGGTTTCGTTAAACCGATGTGACTTTCTCGAAGAGTTTCTCGTCTCAGACTCGGTGCTCATCCTGTGTCACAGATCTGATTAAAGTTATACAGCGTCACTGTGGGATTTACGAGACCCCGTACCGCGCACTGCGCGAAATACTCGAGGAAATATCAAAGATCTCGCGAGTCGCGGAAAATTCTTATTCGAACCCCGATTGGATTCGATTCTCGTCCCGAGTTATTTGACGGGATTTTACGGGAAAGCTGCGCCGTTTGCTTTTATGATCCCTCGGCTCGATCCTATGCAGTGTCTCAGGGAAGAGGTTTTTTTTTTATACGCTCAAAGAGTAAAGCAGACGATGGGGTGGATTATTGGGGAGGAAATTGGAAGGGGTACATATACAGAGGGGATGACTGTGGATGGAATAGCCAATTACTAGTGATGTCCAGGTCATAGCTCTAAACGTCGGTTCGATTATCCGCGTAAATTCAAATTTGATCGCACGTATTTTCGCGTAAAATTTTACATTTTCACTTTTATTCCCGCGATTCACCGAGGATATTTGAATGCGATTTACTTCACGCTCAACTCTTACGAAAGCACTTGTGTGCACCGAATTGAAATTTGATTAAAAGCGGAATTACCACGCTGAAAAAAATAATTATGACAGACAAATTTTAGTTAATAAATGTTCGCTTAAATATAGCGAAATGCACAGTTTGTTGGATCGCATAAATATTTCTTAACTATCACGACATTTATGTGGCACAATTAGATCCTTTGAGGCCAATCACTTGGATGAAATAAACATCTCAGGTAATAATTAACATGGATTTTATTATCTCAATGAAACGTTTATTTCGCCACATTTGAAATTACACTTATTCAGTAACAATAAACCATCTTCTCGGTCTACCGTCGTGAGAAAAAGAAATTTTTCTCTGCCTACAAAAAAAAAACAATAAAGTACTCGAGCCTATCAAATATTTTCTCGCACGAAGAAAACCGTTTTTCTCAAACAAAAAAAGTACTTCTGACAACTATTTCGGACTCAGCTGTTCAAGTTTGGCAATCGGTACCAGTTTTTACAGTTGTCGCTATTATTTTTAGTTACCGAAAAAAAAACGAATTATTGCGATAACTATAAAAAAACTGGCGTCGATTGCAAAATCGAAACGGAGTCCAAAGCAGTTGTCACGACCACTTTTCTTTTCCCCTCGGGGTGCGCTAATTATTTCTCTCGGCGCAAAGACGCCCGGTAAAATCTCCACGACACTCTCCGGGCGTATCACAACGCTCCGATCCCATCTTCCTCCACGGTAGCAGCGTTCATTAATAATCGCTCGAAGAACACGCGCCAGAACACGCCTCGACGATTAGAATCGTTGCAGAGCGATCGACCGGCGCGCCAACCGCGCCCGAAACCCCCGAACGACGCACTTCCGTCGATCGTGACGGCGCGGGACCGAGGGCGGTCCACTCTTCCGGTCAATTTCCGATCTCCGGAATTTCCCGCGTCACCGGCGACAATTAATTCCGACTCCTCTCTCCCGGTTCCTAATTGCTTTCCATTCCCCCCTCCGCTCCGAGCCGAAAATCACCACCGCCCCTCAAAGGAGCCAGAATCGCGTCGGCTGATAAACCCCCGCGACTCTCCCACCCCTGTACGCCGCGTCTTTCGCGCGCGCCAGTTATTCCTTCCACTCGTTAATCGCTTCGTTGCTCGGAGGAATCGGGCGCGAATCGACCCTGAGAATATCGTCTCACGCACCGCGGGCAATTAATTTCATGTTCTCTCCGGCGCGAACCGCGCCGCGGCATGACATCTTTTCATTTAGATCCCGCGCTGAGATAAACGTTTCGGGAGAGAAAGAGAGAGAGAGAGAGAGAGGCTGGACCGCCGCTGCCGCCGCCATCATTGTCTCTCGCCGTTACGAAACGCAACGAAAGTATCAATGCGCTCACCCCGGTCATTAATAACCGTTCGACGACGTGCGTGCCGCTTATTTCGTGAGCGGGGTAAAGGGGATCCCCCCTCCCCCCCCACCCGCCTCTCGCGCCGTTCCCATTTCGAATTGGAAAATGACAGATTGTTAATTCGTTGTCGTCGAATGGTAGGGCGACTCTCATTGTCCTCCCGCGACAGATGGAGTGATATGCGCGCAGTCGCGGGCTCGTTACGCAAGGCCCCGCGGTGGGCCCGAGTCCGGTTCGTGGTATACGGATCAGGTTTTGTCTGCTTTGACGCGAGGTGAGGCGCAGGGAGGGAGACCACCGAAGGGACGGACAATGCGTTTTATTGATTCTGTCGGGGCGCCGAAGGAAAGAACAGCCGAGAGAGTACCTAACTCGAAAGTGGAGCGGGGAGGAGAAAATGGTATGATGACTGAATATAATTTAAATTAAACAGCCGCTTCGTGCGATAAAAAGAGCAGTCCGAATTCGAAAAGAATTCCGAAGCAGGAGGCGGGATTAGAGTCGAGAGAGAGAGAGAGAGAGAGAGGGAGAAAGTGAGTTAAATAAATAATGTCGATCGTGTCCATTGTTGCCCGCAAATTGAAGTGACCATTGCGTTGCTTTCTAAAAGTCACGACGTTTCGGTGAGACAGTCACAGTTGAACTTTATTATCGGGTATCCGTAGTTACATCAGATTGTATGTATACATATGTGCTCATAATTATGAAAGTGGTCTAAGCCAAAATTTAAAAAAAAATGAGTATCAGTTATTTCACACCACATTATTTTAAACTAAATTAATAACTGATAAACTCATTTTCTTTTATAATTTTGACTTATAGACCACTTTCATAATTATGGGTACAATATAATGGGGAGAGTTTCAATGAATTTTATCGTTGAGCGATGCTTGGAAATCATGGGGGCTTTGCGCGCTGCACTTTCGTAGGTGAACTTTGCCTGTAGACGTAAATATACTGTAAAAAAATTTGTATTTTTAATATACTTTTGCATATAGCTATTATCCAATACGTGATTGCGAAAACTAATATATGTCCTTATGAAACTGCCCCTATACATTTCATGACCGAGTATATTAATTTTCATAATCACGTACCATTGGATAAAAGCTTTATATCCAATTATGTTGAATTTAATACAAATTTTTTTTACAGTGTAGTAAGAATAATTGAGATTCATTTTTTTCGTCCTAAATTAATACAGGGATAACGATTAATTCGATCGTAAGGTGTTCGTACGTAATTTTCTTCCGACGCATTTTCCTACCTTCCCAATCACGCGATAAGAGATTTCATACGTTATCCGTCCCGACCATCCGCGCTATCTTCTTAACGCTTATCCAGTCGTTATCCCTTCGTCCGTATCGACGCTCTTAGATTACGAGGAACCGGACGCGGTCCTCCGCTCCACAGCCTCTGCATTATCTCGTCGCGCTGCACCGAGCTGACCCCTCGCGATCCAACCGCCTCTGAGAATAGATCACGCGCTCCGGATGAGTTCCCTTCCAGTCGTTGATCTCGAAGAATTTCTCAGTGAAAGGGGGATCCCCATTTCTCTCGGTTGTCGTTGTCGAGGAGTGGGGGGGGGGGGGAGGGGGGCGATTCAACGAGAAATCGATGGACCTCAATGGGGTCTGCTACACCCCATTTCACCGGAACGCACGGAAAAGTTTGGCACGCGAACCGACGCTCGCCTCTCGTAAATCCCTTCGTCCGAGTCCGTCCAGTGAGAATCGACGTCTTGGAAATATTTAACGGCGTTTTGACTCGCTGCGGAAGCGAGATAGGATGATGCCGGGGCGATTGCACGGAGATAAAGGATTAGCAATTTCGACAGGGCTCCTCGAAGTGAAACATTGAATTTTTTAACAGAGACAGCGCGCTCTCTTTACAGTTCTTTGCGGTATAAACCCGTAAACAACTAACATATCGCCACCTCAGAATTATAAGGTTTTATGTTCTATAGAAGTTCCATTTAACACATATAGAACCTTATAATTCTGAGGCAGCGATATACTAACAGAAGATTGGTAAATTTTACTGTATAAACTGCCCAGGTGGAAAAGATCTATTGTATATGGATTATATATATTTTGTATATCGTCGGCTATATATAAATATGTTAACCTGTTAACTCACATATAGTCAGATTTTCAGAAGCGAGAATAAAACTGTCTTGATCAATACAAAAGTTCTTATATGACAACGGATTTGAACACAATAGTTGTCAGTATTTGTCTAACCTTTTCTTTTAAATAAAATGTATGTAAATTATTTAGTCTAGTCTAGCCATAAAGTTGCCGAGTATCAAAACATCTTAAAATCGTAAAATATGGAGTTATAGCAGGTTAACACATTTAGCCGACGATATACAACGTATACCATATTGGGCTTATTTAATTTATATACACATATCATTTATGTATAAACCATATTCGGACTATATATGGATTATACAAAAATTCAAATAATACGAGCATATGGTTTGTTAAAAACTTCAGTGTTTCACTTCGAGGAGTCCAGTTACTCGGGTAACTGTAAAAATTCACAAGTTTTCCCATGATTTTTTTTATTACTCAATCCTTTTTCTCCGCGCGGGAAGTTTTGAGATAAAATCCCGGAGAATTCCTTGCGCCTTCTTGACTTTTCCCCGGAAAATCGAGAAATTTATATAAAACGAACGCGGTAAAAACTGGTTGGAACGCTCGAGAAAAAAAAACACAGGCGACAGATGTAGGACGGAAACCGCGGCTGGCTTTGGCATCGCATGAAAAGACCGGCACGAATCGATATTCTAATTTCCTGGCGGCGCTGATAGCTTCTGCATCGCGGTACAACCCGGCCGTCGTCGGCTGCAGTCCTAATTATTTAAGGGTAGAGACTGGTGGAACTCGCAGCGCGTAATCGGGACGGGCTTTCCGGAAATGGCAGTCGAATCGCGGAATTCGTTTTCTCGGCAAATGCAGACCGCGTTTGATATCGAGGAAAGTGAAATCGGGGCTTCGCTATGCACGCGCCGAACGTCATCCGGACGCTCTTTGCCGGATTGGAGATTAATGAAAGCATCGAGTTCGCGGGCGATCGATAACCCAATTTCCCGTTGGCGGCGATAATCGGTGAATCAAACGCGTCGATTAAATGTAAATTCGGAGGTCATCGAGGAGCAGCCGCGCCGCGGGGCGCCGTTACTCTCGCACCGCTGTAATCGAAGCGATGGCACGCGTGACTCCTATTTTTTATTTTCACTCGAAGACCAATTCCTCGGCGAGTGTATCCTCAGCGCTTCGCCGTCGCCATTGTCAACGAGGTGGACGAAAATTGGAGCGTGGGAATATTGCCGCGGAAGGGGTGCATCTTGGAACGATCTGTCTCGCGACAGTTTTGCCGATTAGACGAAGATTAGAAGTGCAGGAGCACGCGGAACAAAAGAGCCGAGGTGGTCGTCGTCGTCTCGATCCCCTCCATTCCCGCCAACCCTCCTTCGCCCTCCTTCTCTCACCCCGCCACTATGACTTTCATAGTCTGGCAGGCGACCTCAAGGCATTGTGTTACCGGGATGGATATTTTTGGAATCTAGGACGCCAAACTTTGTCCGCCCACTATACCGCAAACTGCACGTCGTCTACCTGTGCGCACGCTGCGGATGGTGTGTACGCGTATATCTGCCGACTAAGTGCGCGTGTGTCGTGACTGCGGGCGCCTGGGACGGGCCAGCCACAGCTGCGCTTGCGGGATGCACCGGAAGGAACGTCGTGCGCTGCAGTTTTTTCGATGCAGTCCTGCAGGGGAAAAATGATTTTGCAGTCTCGGTTGAACTGGGTTTTGCCGAGAACTTTTTGCGGTCATGACGAAAGTATCGTCTGTGGCGACAACAAAATATGCGTCCACACAGAGGAAAAGAATTAGTTGGAGCTACTGAAAATTATTTCCGGGGTTGAAAGTAATTATTTACTCGTATCGATGAAATTGTTTAATATGTCAATTATCTCTTCCTTACAATCACGTGAAATGTAAATAGCTTAAGATTTCAGGGAAGGAATATCTGATTAATATATGAAAAAAAAGTTCAGATTGATCTAAATTGATTATTACTTGCGACCCCGCAAATAATTTTACTCTACTGTTGGACATATCTTTTGCTGCCGCAGATACTATTTTTGTCACTATAGCAAAACGTTCTTAGCGAAACCTAATTTTGCTGAGATTGCAAATCCATCTTTTGCCTGTGGATTCCATCTCCTTCCGAATTCGAAAGAGACTGACACTCCATGTGAGACGAATATATCGAAAAAGATTATCGATATTCCTTTCGCGTACATGATTCATTTGATAACATATAGAAATTGAAAAAAATTCCCCGACAAAAATCAAATCTAATTTCATCGTAAGAGATCACATTCGCATCGTTATCTGTGGCGAAGTTCCATGCAGGCGGCGGGTCGAGGCTCGAATCAATTTGATCCTCCGAGATCCTTTCGTATCCAGCCAAACGGAAAGGATTCTTCGAGCCCACCCCCTGCGACTATTCGTAGAAAAGAAGAGCGTTTCGCGCTTTTACCGTGTGTTTCGCGGTCAGGGTATATAATTTGGATTTTAAAAATCTGGAAAAAATTTACCCTCTCGAGAAGAGAGGGCGAGAGAAAAATCGTCGAAATCGAAAATCCAGCAGAGTTACACCCTCGCAGACTCCGTTCCCATTATTATCCATCAGGAAGTTCCGCGCGTTCGGCGCCCGGATCAATTAAACGCCTCGGACCCTTCGGGATCCGCGGGATGAGGCCGGGAAGGGTGTTCCCCCAATCCCGCCCCCCGAAATTCCTCCGTCGGCGGACGAGTTTCAATTTCCCTTCGGCCGGGGAACGGCGAAATAGTTGCCGAACGTGTAACTTCCGCGGCGAACCGTCGTTCGCTCCGCTCCGCCTGTATTATCGGTGAGTCGGGTCGCGAGAGCTGCAAGAAATGAGGTGGTCGGCCATCAAGGAACATTTGTCGGGCGGACTAAAACAGATTAATAGGCTCCGCGGGCCGCCACCGCGCGCGAGCTCCGCGCCTCGCGAAGTTTCCGCGCGCTACCTGCGCGCGTGGCTCGCCTTTCGGCTTCTCTTCTTCCTCGCTCTTCGGCGGAGTCTCGAATTGGAGCAAAAAGTGACCTGAACCGAGAAGGACGCGCACAGAGAAAAATGATCTTGCAGTCTTAATGAAACTAAGTTTTGCTAAACACTTTTTGCCGTCATATGATACAAATATTAATTTTGGTGGTGCCAAAAGATACGTCCGCACTGAAAAAAAGAAATATGATTGTGACAACTATTTTGGATTCGACTGCTTGTGCTCGGTAATTAGCATTAGTTTTTATAGTTGCCGTAAATACTTTTAGTTACCAGAACAAAAGAATTGTTATGACAATCATATGCAATCCGCTCATGAGTGAGGAAAAATATTATCTTTGTGGTCATTCTATTTTTTGAGGTTCCTGAAAATTACTGCTATATTGATGAAATCTCAAAAGAAGGCCGAGATATCGATGATTTTTTGTGAAAAAATAATTTTTTTCTACACAAAATCGCTCTGATAACTTGTATTTCCTTTGCGATATCGACCTAATGACCATGACTTTCGTAATCAGCGTGAAAAAATATATGGAATAGGGTGGATCAGTGATCGATTTCATAGATGTACATTTTAAGCAAAATGTCAAGTTTTTCGAAAAAATTTTAATCTTCGGAATTGAAGTCTCGACCACCCTATCCGATGTATTTTTTGACGCTGATTCCGAAAATCGCTATTATATTGATGAAATCTCAAAAGAAGACCGAGATATCGATGATTTCGCGTGAAAAAATAATTTTTTCCTACACAAAATCACTTATAACTTATATTTCTTTTGCGATATCGACCTAATGACCATGATTTTCGTAATCAGCGTGAAAAAATACATGGAATAGGGTGGATCAGTGATCCATTCCAGAGATTTCAATTTTCGCGAAAAATTGAAAAAATGTTGAGTATATATGCCTTAAGATTTTGACAAAAATCGAAATCTCTGGAATCAAACTCTCGACCACCCTATCCGATGTATTTTTTCACGCTGATTCCGAAAATGGCAGATATATTGACGATATCTCAAAGGAAATATAAGATATCGGTAATTTCATGTACCAGAAAATTACTTTTTTCACGGAAAATCATCGATATCTCGGTCTTCCTTTGAGATATCCTCAATATATTTATAATTTTCGTAATCAGCGCGAAAAAATACACAAGATAGGATGGTCGGGAGTTCGATTCCAGAGATTTCGATTTTTGTCAAAATCTTAAGGCATATACTCACGATTTTTTCAATTTTTCGCGAAAATTGAAATCTCTGAAATCGATATCTCGACCACCCTATCCGATGTATTTTTTCACGCTGATTCCGAAAATCACGGTTATTAGGTCGATATCTCGAAGAAAATATAAGATATCCGTGATTTTATGTAAAAAAAAAATTTTCTTCTCCCAGAAAATCGTCGATATCTCGGTGTTCCTTTGAGATTGGCTAAATATATCGGCGATTTTCGGAATCAGCGCGAAAAAATACATAAGATAGGACGGTCGAGAGCTCGATTCAAGAGATTTCGATTTTCGCGAAAAATTGAAAAAAATATTAAGGCCGTAAAGAACTTCATTGCGATTGCAGTTGCATTTGCTATCATCGAGCATATCTTTTGCCATCGCGGATAATATTTTCGTCATGACGGTCGACAATTTTTTCCCAAGACTGCGAGATCATTTTTTCCCGTTCGCCGCAGCGTCGAATATCGTTATCACTCCGAAGCGCGCTTCTTCCGCTACCGTCGCGCGACCAGTTTACACAGAGAGCGCGCTCTTTTTCCTTCCCCTGCCACCTGCCATTAAATGACTGTAACATTAATTGACCGACTGCAAGAGGAGGACTGCGAGCGAATATCCCAGCCCGCAAGAAGCCCGCGGCGCGCGTGGTCGCTTTTAATTCCCACGAGGACCCATTAGACGCAACGGAGGCCGAGGAAAACGAGCGATTTCCATGGAAGAAACCGGCGCGAGTCCGCCTTCGCGCCGCGACGGCCCGTCGCGCGGTCTCCTTCTCGCCGCTTATCCTTTATTTATCGTGGCGGCTCGCGCCCCCTGCGGTCGAGCGCGCGCGCGGAGGCATCGCCATAACCGTTTGCCGTAACAGTTTATGGCGATGAAAAAAAGTCGCCGCCGACTCGGCGATCGCTGCGAGGAACCGCGCGCGACGGTTGTCGATTCTTTTTACCCCGCTCCGGCTCTGGAAGATGGAACGGGGTCTCTTTGATGACTCCCGTGACGCGCTTGACTCGGTTGACGATTATTTCCGCTTTTTATCCTCATCGCGAATAGCTGCGGTGGATTATTTCAGCGGGTCGCAGAGGATCGATCGAGGGAGGGAGAGAATTAGAATTAGAATTAGAATTAGAATTGTTTATTGCAGCTAGGACCAGTTTAGGTCCTGTAGGCAACCCGTTTCCGGGGGAAAAACCAGATGTGATGTGAGAGCACCACAACCCGGCGCCTCCATCGTAACAAACATCTCACAAAATGAAGAAAAATTAAACCAGAGTACCGCTTAAAACTACTTTACAAAATAAACAATCTTCGCTGAAACACTACAAAATGATTTAATAGAAAATCTTCCTCGCTTAAAGTACTAAGTAGGATAACAAAAATAAATTTACAAGAAATAAAAAAAAAATAGAAATAAAATTAAACCTAATTAAGAGAAAGACTCGTCCGACTTCCGGTCTGGGATAACGTTCAACTGGGGCACTCGACACGTTGAGCCCTAAGGCCGAGCGAACGTTGAGACGCAGGTCAGTGAGGTGACGCAGAGTGACATAATAGAAAGTCATTTTTTAATATACTAGCCAATGAACAATTAATTCTCATGCTTTCATTAACGAGGGTAAACGCCACCGTAGCCAATGAGAGCACGAGAATTAATTGTTCATTGGCTAGTATGTTTAAAAATGACTTTCTAAAATGTCACCCTGCGTCACCTCACTGACCTGCGTCTCAACGTTCGCCCGGCCTAAAGCTCGGCACGTGTGCCACGTGTGCCTAATTAGGAGCTATATCAAATTACCTTGACTCACCTTCCCGGTTCTCAAGGGGAACCGTCGAGGAGAGGAATGAGGAGGGGCGCGAGAGAGGTGTCTTCGCGCGTTTTCCTCGCAAGCTCCTCGATCGCCGCGAGACGTTCGGCCCGCGGCTTGCTAAATTTTTACGCCCCCGAATTTCGTCCACAATCTGGGCGCCGATCGATTAATTACGCGGGATAATCTCGCGCGGGGTGAATTGATATTTATCGAGACGTTCGACGGTAACGGTTGGCTCGTGTTTACGGCGATTGCGCGAGAAATATTACTTTACAGAGGTGGGCACTTGTAGTTTACACGTGAGAATGGGCTGTGCACGCGCGACATTCGGAAAATGTTTATGAGGATTTCGAAACGTCCATTTTCCTCGAGCGCACCTTTCGCGTAACGACGTTCGCCGCGGAGGATTCGGCGAAGTTGATCCCCGTTGAGATTTACTCCGGTAATTTCACTTGTTGACCGAACCAGTCAAATTTCGTGGGTTCGAGCTTTTCGGGGTCGCGGCTCCCGTCGCCGAGGAGAAAATGAAACAGAGACGGGGTGGTCGTGGCGGTGGAAATGTCGTTTGCTGATCCGGTCATCCGTTATATGAAATTTCGAAGCAAACAGAACCCCGAAGTACGTTTCGCTCTCCGGGGGCGCAGGGAGAGTGGAATACGACATTGCTGGAGTCACCCCTCTGGCGAAGCCCGCTTCTTCCGGGCTTTCCATTTGTCCGGGCCACTTTGAGAAGCCTCTCGATACCTCGATGAATATCCGAGGTATAAGACTCGCTGTGCCGTGGGTTATCTAGCTTGCAGTCACGGTGATCGAATGAAATCGTTCAGCCTCTCGATTGTAAGTTAATTCGTCGGTTTGTGATCACTGAAATATATTTTTGTTTACGTGTACTTTGTCGCACTGAGAAAAGTAACTTGGTCGAGATGACGAAACGCGTCTGGTTGAACGAGTCTAGTTATTCTAAGCAGAGTATTAGTAAGTCGAACCAAATATTTAGTTACTCTAAGTATATATTGTACTTAGTAGTTTTAACTAAATGTCCAGTTATTCTAACCAGAAAATGGTCAGTCTGACCAAATATAAATGGAGGATCCATATTTCACCAAACTGTTTGGTCATAGTCTCCAAGATTTTGATTAAATTGACAACGTTTTTTTTCCTCAGTGCAATCTCCGAAGCAGCTGTGCATCCCGCAATTAATTCGGTCAAATGATAAATATAGCGCTGGAGATCGCTGCAACCCTCGGACTTACTGTATCGTTCCTCGGCCGGACAAAGGAGAGGGAAGATATACACTCGATTACACGCGCGCCTCTCGCTATCGCTTCTCGTGTCCGACGACGAACGTTTGCGCGCAAACCCAGAGGTAAATATGGTCAGCGGTGCCTCCAGTCACGAGAATAATCCTCTCTCTCTTTCTCTCTCTCTCCTCCGCCTCTCGAGGCTCGCCAAAGAAATATTTTATCACTTTCGCCCGGACGTAATTCCTGGAGTTACGGCCCTGTTACACAGCCGTATCTCAGGCGCGTTACCGTTGGTCGCACAAGAGCGGCGGCGGCGTCGGCGTCGCGGGGAAAGAAGTCGAGGAACCTAGGGGGAAGGGTCGCGGGGCAGGGGGTGGGGGAGGAATGCTTTTCATAAACTCGCCGGCGAGCGCGAAACTTCCAGCCCGGTCTCGTTGGATCATCATTTTTATAGCTCACGTCCCTCGGGATGACAACGTTGAATCACGCGTGGCGGTCCTTTTGGCACTTTTCACCCCCCCCCTCCTTTCGAGGAGCTCTCGCAGGCGTGATCCTCGTCGAGGCGGACGAATTTGCATCGGCAGCGGTATTTCTGGATCGGAGTCGCGCGCGGACCGAGTTTCACTTTGAGACTTCCAGCCGCGATAGACGTTGGTCCAGGTGCTCGAAAAAATTCCCAAGATGATGGGAGGAAGTAAAGGGATGCACTTACCGCGTGAGGCTAAACTAACTCGCCAGGAGAGAAAGTTCAATCACTGTTATCTCATTATCTACACTGAATAAAAATTTGCTTCTCTCAATCATCGGTGAAGTTGAATACGGTGAACTTCACAGTGCAATTGTTTCAATGCCATAAAAGTGTAATATAAGGAAAAGTAAATAGAGTTGAAGCAATCAAAGTGAAGTTGAAACGAGTGAATATCTACTTGAAACAATTACATCGTGAGATTTGTCATATTCAACCTCACCGATGATTGTGAATGAGGTTGTGAATTTTTTTTCTTCGATTATATAAGCTTTTGACTCATACTTATTCGTATAATACTCTTTTGAAGATGACATTTTTATCTATAATACAATAAAGTCTTGTATCGGTATGGGTCAAAGGTTCATAAATAATGAGATAATAGTAATTGAAATGTTTTTCCTGGCCAGTAAGCTTAGCCTCATACGGTATTTCCGACGAAAAAATCGATTCGAAATACGCTTAACACGTTGACTGTCCCATGAGTCACATATGATTCATACAGAAACGTCGATGTACGTCCGTGAGACATATGTGATCCATTTGCCACTGCCGTATGCATGGTAATTTCATTTTTGGACGTCGTGGGATGGACAAAATTCCTTATGGGGACAGTCAACGTGTTAAAAATTGTTCGATAAGGAGATTTCTATTCGAATCTTGCCACTTTCTCGTCCCTTGGGCTCTTGAGCTCGGAAAGGAGGTCACCGAGACAAACGCCAACGAAAATCGCAGCCACCTTCCTCCCATCGGCCCCAGAGCGTCGGCTAGATATTTTCTCCTCTCCCCCTTTAATGCCGTGGCAGAACTCGAAATGTCGTTGCAGTGCCGCGTCGCCCTTTAGCGGCGCGGATTCGTATAACTGGGCCTGCAGAGCCGCGGCGGGACAGAGGAGGAGCGTTATCGACCGACCGACGCAGTGCCCCATACCCACCCCCGCCTGAAAGACTCCACCCCACCCAGCGACCCACCCTCTCCCACCTCGCGCCCTCTTCCACTCTTTCTCTCTCTCTCTCTCTCTCTCCGTCGGTTCCTCGGATACGCGCGTATGTGTGTGCGAGAAATGAACGCCCTCTCCTTCGAACCTCCTGCACCGCCGTCTACAACCGAGGGAAAAGAGAGAGAGAGAGAGAGAGATTTCTCGTCGCGCTGCAAAACGCCTGATTTTCGTCGATCGCGAACCCACGGCGCGCGCCGAGACCTCCGTTGGATTCCATCCGTGGATTCGCCTCCTCGTCGCGTTACGGAGGCGACGAAAATCGATACCTTTTCCCTCCTCTCGTCCTGCAGCCCGCCGTAGGAGGGACCGCTTCCTTCCAGGAGCACACCGCCACTGCGAGAGCTTTGCTCTCTCGGGCTACACCCTTTCCGCGTTTCGGTGGAAACGGAGAAAAGTGGAGTTGAAACGACGAGCAACGCATGTCCTTTGTGTGGCGCTACGTGCGCTACGTATGGCACTGTGGTAACAACTCAAAAGTGAAAAACGTTGTCATACGGAATAGCATTTCATTCTAAGCGTATGGCGAGCTTTAATACTATATCGCGCATTTTCAGATGATTTGGAAGGCTGTAACTGCGATAAATGCCAATTGCTGTATTGTAAAAATCGCCATAGGACGGTATTATAAAAAATGCCAATTAGTTATATCACAAAGAATGTCAATGGCTGTACTGTAGAAAATGCCACGATGACTGTATTGCAAAATGTCAAATTATCTTAGAATATACCACGTTGGATTAACGTTCGCTGTACGCAGCGAACCAAATGCTATTCCGTATGGCAATATTTTTATAATTTTAAGTCGCCATTACAGTGCCATACATAGTGTCAGAATTCGGACATCCAATTCTCGTCATTTCAACTTTATTTTTCTCCGTGAACCTTTCCGCGGGAAATTTCTATACGGGATCGCGCTGCAGCGAGGTTTGTCCCTAGATTATTACTTATTTGTAGGTGGAGAGGGGGTGGTAATATCGCCCCTCTCTATTATTTCTCATCGATGGGGACAAAGCCGTGGGAGGTTTCCGTTGTACAAAAATTCCTCGCCGGTTTACAGTCGCCGCGACGACGCGCGGTTGTCCTCTATATCGCGTCGGGGAAAAGGGACATCCCGGGTCGAGAGACATGATCCGCAGCGATGCGCGAGCCCGCGTTATAACTCGGACCGGGGAATTCTCGTGTTTTCTTATCGTTCAATACCGGCGGTGGACACGGAACTCTCGCCTGCGCTCGTACCTCCGCCTCCTCCCACTCTCTCGACGCCGCTCTCTTGAAGGACCGCAGCTCTGGGAGACGGGGTGCGGATATATGTATATATATATATATATATTTCTACCCCGGCCAAGCCGCAGACGAAACGAAACTTTTAATTAAATTCCCAGCAACTTCGCAAAACGTCCGCCGAGCTTAATCATCGATGTTATTCGCCTTCGCCGACTTCCTCGCTGCACCGATAATGCAGTTTGGAGCGCGAACGCCCATTCGACCCGCATTCTTATTCGCAGAGAAAAAGATGTGGTAGATCTGACCAGATTAGCGGCCACGAGCCAATTAGGGAAACGCAAATCAAGTTACTTGAACTGATAATCTTCTGGACCCGATTGCGGCTTGCTTTCGTCAAACAATTTCAAATTATTATAATCAAATTATTTAATTCGAGTAACTAGATCGGTGCTTCCCGCCCGTGACCGCCAATTTAGTCTGATCTACTATGTTTTTTTTTCTCTGTGTACAAACGTGAAAAAGCTGAGAACCGAGAAAAGTAAGGGAATTTTTTTAACGGTGTAGAAAAACCGGAAAAGTCAGGGAATTTCAAGAAATCTCTTAAAGAGAGAATACCTATCGCTCCATTTATTGAGCTCTCTCTCTCTCTCTCTATCGATGTGATATTAAGGAATATTTAAACCGCATCAGGAGATTCTCCCGCATTCTCCGGAAAACGCGCGGGAAGATGGAGAACAAAGGAAGTCTCTTAAACGCCGTTAAACGCATCGACGAAACTCGCAAGAGTCACCGCTGACGCACGATACACATTCAGTTCCCGACTCTCGTTCACCGTGATGCTTTATCGTCAGCGCGCGGCACTGCGGCAGCGCCACTGTGTCTCTTCAACGATTTTAGACGGAGGATACAAGGGCATCTTCTTTCATAACGCGGTTTCGCGCGGGAGTAAAAGACGATTTTCTCCTCTCTTTGCAAATTTAGTCGCGCGCGAAGAAGTCCTTTCTCTCTCCGCTATCCCTCTGCGCTTTTCGGCGGCGGGGAGAAAAATGAGCTCTTTTTCACGGTTAGACGCCGCGCCGCTCGTCTCGTCAGACGCGCGAGACGGCGACGGACACTTTTGCGGATAAATGTGAAGCCTCGCGCGATCCGTTGTTCGCGCTCGCATTGTGCTCGGCTCCGACGGCTCTCTCCGTCCGGCCGTAGACAACCGGCGATGCAGCGCGCGCTCGCGAGTGCTGTACGGCTCTCGCGCGCAACTTTGTATCGATTGTTGACGTTAGTCGCGCGACGCTCTCGGTGTGTCGCACGTAGGTATATGTACGCGTACAGGGATGAGCCACTTTTCGCGTCTGCGGTGTGTCGGGCAGAAGCGGAAGGTCGTCGTTTCTGATATGATGCGAGTTCGCTGCATCATTTCCGGTCACGCTTCTCCTTAAAACCAAGAAAATGGAATTTTTCGTCTCGTCAGTGTTCCTAGGGAGAAATTGGTTCGCGTCGATTCCTTTTAATACTCTGTACCATGAGAAAAAATACTGATTATGCAGTAGACCAAAGTATGTTTAAGAATATTTCATTCACATGAGTAATATACGTATGGTTACAGTCACGATATCTTGTTCCTATTCGTAAAGTTTTTTAGCTGTTGCAGCCTGATGATGGCGCTGCAATCACTTGAGACTACACGGAACAGAATAAATCGTAGAATAGTCTGTGGCAAATTTCGAGACAAGGCCAATTTATTCTTACAAGTACAATTTTAGCAAAAATCGTAATAAAATTTGTGGAAGTCACAAGCGTTGCTCTAATTTTTCCTAAAATTGTAGTTATCGTAACAATAAGTTGGCCTTGTTTTCAAATTTACCAGAAACTTTGCAAATATTATATTACGATTTATTTTTCTTTCCGTGTACGTTATCACTTCAGCAGCCAGAAACCTTGTGATCAGAACCGCTCTGTTTCTTTTTCAGCGTTGGCTTCTCAATTTCGCCTCTGTATCGTCTGACTGTCTCGCGGCAATTTCTACTGCTTCTCGCACACGTATAAAATTCCTCCGTTTTCTCCGTACGCAGTTGCAGACGAGCGAGTCGATCTCCGTTGCAGACACCAACGCATCCCCTAGCGCGATTCCACGTGCATCGAGATTCCCACCCCCAGTTCCCAACCCATTAACTTTACAACTCATCCGGGGGAGGGCGATTCGCGTATCCGGGGTTAATTTCGCGAGAGAATCGGCAAAAGTGACGCGGCGCAGTGGTTCTCATCGTTGCGACGAGAACGATCGACCCCTCGTCGTCCGCGCCGATCGTCCAACGACGGTCCCGCGAGGGTGATTACGCGAAAGGGGCGCACGCCTGAGACGCTACACCGATGCATTAAGTTTATCACTTCAGCCCGGTTGCATGAGCGGAGCGCCGGTTAATTCGCAACCGACGGAAATTTATGCGCGTCCATTACGACCGTCCCGCGGCGATGGCGGCGGCGGCACCGCGACGAGACGTTCTCGCCTCGATGCCGCCCCCCCGCGGCGTTGGTAGAAAAGCGATACACTTACCATGGCGCACTCAGGATACATCCACTCGCGCGAGATTATTTTCTCCGGTAAATGTACGCTGTTATGCAAAGCAGTGTCAACCCACAAAAATAAAGTTACTTAAAATGTTGTTTAAAAATGTTCAACCAACTCTACAGACGGCAATTCCGTTAAAACCTCAATTTTTTAATTTTTGTGGGTTGACACTGTTTTGCATAACAGCATCCAAATATCCTTTCCTCTCTCGGAGCGATAGAATTCGGAAGTCTTGGGCAAGCTTTCGTGAAAAAAGGGGGTGGGGGTTGAAGGTATATTCGCGTGCACCAGTAGACGATGGGCATGCACTGGGAGAAATAATTGCGATATCAAAAAAATGTGTCTTGAATCAAGAACACGTGATCTCACAAATTTTGAAGAATACAATTAATTCTTGGTCGAAGAACGTATTAGTCTAAACTTACTCGCCAGGAAAGAAGCTTCAGTCGCTATTACTTCATTATTTATGAACTTTTGGCCTAATTCAACGTAAGACTTTGTTATGGATAAACGTGAAACCGCCAAAAAAGCGACACATAAATATGAGCCAAAAGCTCATACATAACGAGATAATAGCAATCGAAGTTTTTTTTCCTGGCGAGTAAGTTTAGCCTCATATGACATATATTTTCGATCGAAGAGTACCTAGGTACACAAAATTACTCCATCCTATCAAATATTTTCTCGCGCGAGGAAAAAAACCATGGATCGATCCTGGAATTATAATACATCGTGCTGTTAATCGAAGGAAAGACTTTTTTAGCACCAGCAATTACCTTTCCCACTGCATGCAAACAAATCTCGAATTTTTCAGAGCCGAAAAGAATAGCTAATCGTCTTCCGGTTTCCACGCGTAGACGCCACGCCAGGTGAAAGGTCGAAATTGATCTACTCAATCTCTGAACCCCGCAAAACAAATACCCCCCGATAAGCGCACAAGCGCTTACACGCGCACGAGGAGATACACCCGAAGGACTTCCCTTTGAAAATCACACAATCGCCTCCCACGTCGAACCCGACGTCGATGCCTCCTCTCGCGTAATTGAATTCAGAGATCCCTCCCGCGCGCGGTACGTTCCTCGTCGATTCTCTCGGAGGCAGAGAGGCGCACGCGGGAGGCTACACACCCACGGCCGGTTCTCCCCGATTCCGTTCGACGCGCCGCGTCGTAATACCCGCGTAATACACGTGCCCATCTTCCCCGTCGAAGGAAAATCGATGCCACGTCGAAGCCGGGCTTCCCGCCGCGGCCGCTTCATCTCTCGGCGCGGGGCTGACGTCCCCGCAGCGTCAGCCGTAAGGCCCGCAGCCGCGCGAGTGGTAACGGACGTCGAGACGCAGACGGCCCGCGATGACGGAGCAGTCTTTGTCGATCGCGCGCAGTGAAATTGTCGTTTGAAAAAGAAAAAAAAAGACAAGCTGATTTTTTCAGGGTTTCTCAGCGACTGTCTCCTATAAGTGTGAAATTAGCAAAATCGGAAACTTTCCCCTTGGACTTTTGAGGAATAGGGGTTGTTTTTTTTTTGAAAATTATTCTATAACAAAATTATTAGAGACTGACAATGAAATTGTACATAAGAACATTTTCTCTATTACTTTGTCCCGTGTGAAAGTTGTTTATAAATTTATTACTTCCGGACTTAGCGGCCGTTTATGGAACCCTTGGGGGTGGTTTTCGGAAAGCTTCCGATTCTGCTGATTTTACACTCAGGAGACAGTCGCTGACCAACCCTGAGAAAATCAGCTTGTCCGGAATTTTTTTTTTTTTTTTTTTCACGCTATGCACGGCGATACAGTTTTACTGTACTAAGCCGCAAACGCACGTCCTTCCGCCTCCCCGCGCCCCGCCAGAACCCTCCCCGCTGCTCACACGCGGCCGGATATGGCGCGCGCGAGGCGTCTCGCCGAGAACTTCTCCGCGCGCGGCGGCGAAGAGTGCATCGAGAGGTCGCGAATGAATTTGTATTCTCTCGCGTCTCCTCTCCCTCTTCTTTTCCACCTTTTCTTCGCTCGTTCCCCGGCCAACCCTCCCTGCCGCGCCGGTTGCGAGGAGGAAGCACTCGGGGGGGGGGGGAGTGACACGTTCCATATTAGGAAGTCTCGGTCGGTCTTCGCGTCTCTCCCTCTTCCCCTATTTCAGGAGTTTCGAGACTTCCGAGGAGCAGGAATACATTTAGGTCGCGCCGAGAGCGAATTTACGTTTTCTCCCCGGTGGGAATTTTTTCCGCAGAATGCGCGCGCGCGACGTGTGTGTACACACGTGAAAAACGAGTGACTGAATGGATATTCGGTACCCGCGGCAGCCGTCGATCTTGAATATCGAGTTACGTCTCCCTGGTTTGCGTAAACGTAAAATTGGTGGCGTGTGAAAGCACCTTCGCGGGTACTCATTCAATTACGCGAGAGCTTACCTGCTTGTTAGGGGTGCGTACGGGGGTGGTGCGTTCTTATCTATTTCGAGGGTGGAAAAACGAGGCGTATAGGCGAAACGTCGGGGTGGAATTGTAGGGCGGGGGAGAATTTTTATTTGGGTTTCCGTGTTCTCCCGCGCGGTGAAGCCGTGGTGGTTAATTAATGTCGAGGGATTTGTAAAGAGCGGAGAAGCTTTTTCTGAAAATTCCATACTTATAAGTGTAGATACCTATAAGTATTTCTTTTCCCACGTATGGGTACGAAAATATATCTATAATAAGTCATTATTTAATCATTATAAAATTGTTGATATACAATTTTGTTTATTAAGTATGTAATTTCAAATATTTATAATTTAATGCAATAATAATGAGGTTCATCTATATTTAATTTTATTTATTGCTATAGTATATACTTATCGAATCACGTTCGTTTTAGCATATCGTACCACTTTTCATAGCAATATTTTGTTACTCCTGGAGATATTTTATTTTCGACCCCACATACCTATATTTATCTTCACGAGAAGAATCCATTTTTTACAATGGTCACACGTTTTACATACACACCTGCCTTATCGATCATCCGAGCGAACCAAAGCGTCGAATCCTCCACTTTTCCACCTCATTCTCCGCCATGCGAGGACTTGATTTATAGGATATCAAGGGGGACCCCGCAGCCGTGGACCGTTTTGTAATTCCTTACGCGGGAAACGCGTGCACGCACCGCTGTGCACACATATACACGCCTCGCGCTTCCCGTCTGAACGCGAAGTTATCTCCTCCTCGATCATCGATTCGACGCTTTCGGTCCTCACCGCGACGAACGGATATGTCGAAGAAGTATCCATCACATATGGTAATTCGCGAGTCGAGGCCAGGTTGGACGTTTCAATCGGACCTCGCCTTCCTTTCTCCGCGAGCAGGGCCGGCGAGCATGGCGTATATCACGGGAAAGACACGCGGGTACACCTTGAATCGCTCGTAAATAGGGTTACCGCGCGAATCGACTGACAATGATGGAGAACTGCGAGTCTGGGTCGTTCCTTATTTATTTATGTTCTCTAGATCTTCGATGCGGTACAGTTTACCTATACTCGTTTCGAATTCGATACAGATGTGTGATCGTGACGCGAGTTTGAGGGAATACGCCGGCAAGATCATTGGAATCGATCGCTCGATCACCCTGTCTCGTGTATTTTTTCGCGCTGATTCCGAAAAGTACGATTACCAGGTCGAGATGTCCCAATGGAAATATAAAATATCGTCGATTTTATGTAGAACAAAATTACCTTTTCACAAATAATATTATCGATATCTCTGTACCCACTTGAAATTTCCCCAACGAATCTGTGATTTTCAAAATCAGCGTGAAAAAAATACATAGGATAAAGCAGTCGAGAGCTCGATTCCAGAGATTTCAATTTTTGCCTCGACATTTTGTTTTCAATTTTTCCCAAAAATCCAAATCTCTGGAATCGATCGCTCGACCACCCCGTCGTATGTATTTTTTCGCGCTGGTTACCAAAAAAGCATTGTCATAAAGTCGACATCTCAACGAAAATATAGAATATCGATGATTTGTGTATACGAAAAAATTATTCACCGCCCATATATAAAATCGTCCTAGAGGGCGATTGTCGCGTTCGCCGTTGCGTCATAGATCTGCATAGATTATGAAAATCAGGGAGACTTTGTTATTGAAAAACTTGGTGAGTTCAGGAAATTGCACTCTTAAATTTTACCAGACACCGTGCGAAAAGTATTTTCTCCTCGCCGCGTGACTCGGCACGGCAGAATCCGCAGTCTTTCACCGGAAACGTCCACTGCGCCAGTTTTCGGAAGCCTCTGTATCTCCCCCGTCCCTCTCGTCGTAAAGTCCTTTCATCATCGACCCCCGCACGCTGACGCAATCGCAGGCCGCGCGTATTCCACGGGCGACGAGTCCAGACGGTCCCTCCGAGAGCGACCCGACTGCGGTGCACGCGAGGGTCTGTGCGCCGCGAGAGCGTTATCGGAAGGTTTCCATCCCCTTTCGCAACGCGCGTCCCGGAGATCGCGTCCGTGAGCCGTTCAATTTAAACGCCCGACATTTGTAGGTTCTCCTCTCCTGCGAATTCACCCTCGTTGTGCCTCGGCGGATCCACCCCATTCGGATTCGACCCCTTCATTGTCAATCCTCCGCGCGGCGGACCCTCCGCCACGTTTTCCCGGCTCGCTGGGACAGGGATGAGAAAAATACTCGGGGAAACTTCGTGGAATTATGGACATGTGCATTTGTGTTTGCAATCGTTCCGTTATTCCTCTCGCTTATCTACATACGTGTCGGGAGTAGAGCGGCCGAAATCTTTTTTATTGACATTTCGACGCGTCCTTTTATTCGAGCTTTAGACGGACTTTGCATTTCATCCGCTCGCCGCAGAGACGAAACTCGTGAAGCGCGGGACGACGAGATCGCGATTGGGTTCGACGCTTTCAAAAATTGATTTCCACCTCGGGGCTGCGGCTTTCACCGATAACCACCGGCTGACCTAGCTTCAACCCTCCGAATGGATAATTTAACCGAGCCTCGTGGAAGCTACGGCTCGCGGTTCCCACGATATTCGCAGGGAATTCGCGTTGCAAGGGTGATAAGACGACTCTGCGTTCCCTTCGTGGAACTGGAAGGAGACTCGTACGCGGTGAAACGAATTAATTGAACCTACTGGAAATTACTTGCGGGTTCGCGAGTACTTGATTATTTACATCAGTGACATTTTTTATCGTGTCAATTAGATATCTAGGATGCCCGGGAAAAAGAGTATAAGTCAAAGTCGCCTACCAAAACACTTGTACAATTTTCTTCCACTTTCCTAGAGATATTCGTGTGCTACATGCGTTTAACGGTTCTTATGAGAAGTGTTATTTTCATTTTATACATTTTTTTTCAACAGTTTGCGTTTCAATATAAACAAATAAAGGTGTTTTCCGAGCAATACCATTTTTTGACTTGCAGGTACTCTTTTTCCCGAGCATCTTAGATATCTCTTCCTGACAATCGTGTGAAATAGTTACGTGATTGCTATAGAAAGAAATATCTAATCGATATATATACGAAGGAGGATCAAATTGATCCGACTAAATAATTACTCGCGACTCTGCAAGTAATTTTCAGTAGATCCAACTAATTCCTTTTCTCCATTTATAAATAATACAGACGCCTGTACGTTTGATCCGTTGACCGAGAGATCTTTCATGTTAAAAATGACGTTTCCTTCACTGAAAAAGGTATTTAGCTAATTCACAGCTATATTTTTGGCTGCCTCAGACACAACTAGAAAAATATTTCTAGCGTAGCAAGAATTCTTGCTATTGCGAAGAAAATCATCACTGCAATTACTATAATTTTCTAGTTGTGGCCAAATTTTTTTGAGTGTTGGTGCGTTGAAGGGCCGGCCGCGCCGAGTGTCATCGAAAAGGCAAGGCAGGAGAGGGTGGAGCGAAGCTTAAAGCGCGTCGGGGCTAATAAAACCCGTGAAATTGAATATCACACCCGAACGTCGTCGTTCTATCGTCGTGTTAGAGAGTTCACCCCTTCCACGCCCTTTCTCGCGAGGGTAATCTTCTCTCCTCCGCGAGGGTTGCCGCGAGTCACCCTCATCGCGCGAGTGCAGCAGGTTCGTTTTATCGAGTCGCCCGCCGGAAAGGTCGTAAAACCTGCCGCGCCTGTTTTTCCCACGTGGTCCATTCCGCAGACGGAGAACCGAGCCGAAAACGAATTTCTTCCACCTTCCCGGCTCTGTATTATTTATATATCACGCAAGGAGCCACGCCGACCGTGCGAGGTGCCGGTCCCTCTCCCGCCCCCGCTGCAACAGTTTACCATATATTGCTGGACCCCTCCGCACCCTTCCACCCCCTGGTGCGGCTCGAGTCCGAGAAACGGAGGCCGCGTGTCGCAAAACAAGCACGTAGATGCCTCCCTCACCCCCTCTATCTCTTCTCTGCGTGGAAACAGCGCGAGGCACGTACATTCCCTAACTGCTTTTTTACCCTGCTACAGCCGCGGTGGCGAGGGACGGCTGGAATGTGCAAAATCCGCCTACATTATTGCGTTCGTAGAGGGGTCATATTTATGTATCGTCCGCAAACGCGATGAAGAGGGATATGTAAATGGAAATGGAGGAACGAGGAAAGTTATTGTTAAATGAGAATCGCTGTAATTGCTGATTCAGTCAGAGATCTATTGCGTTTTTTTTTTTTTTTCGTCCAAGTGTGGATACCAATTTGAGCGAATCAAGGATGAAAATTACAGTGCACAGTGATGCTCGTATATTCGAGTAGAAATTCTCCCCGTGCATCCGGCGTTTCCACGCGTGTACGGCAAAACAACGGCACCGTCAAGCCGTATCACCGCTTTGTGTATTCGCCATGAATAATTCAAATGACAAAAGGCGCGCGCGTACGAGAATCTCTCTCTCTCTCTCTCTCTCTCTCTCCTGCCAAAGGAAGCGTAGACTCGAATATTTCGAAAGATGAAAAAGAAACATTCTTTTACTCTCGTAACGCAGTATCAACATGCGAGTCTCTCGGGCGAGCACCGCGCGGTGAAATCAGTCGAACCAAAAGAGAAGACGACGTCGTCGTCGTCGTCGTCTCGCGATTCCCCGACTCCTCTCTCTCTCTCTCCCCTCCGCCGCGCCACCCACCCCCATACATTTCCCTGGTTACGGTTTCCCGCGGGATCACAAAGTGACGAGAAGCAATTCCATTTCCTTTGAGCGTCGCGCCGCTGAATATCGCAATTCGCTTCGTTACGCGCGAATATTCTCGGCGGGCGATCGACGCGCGTTTTCGTTCGCCGGTGGTCGGAAGCGTGTAAACGATTAGGCAACGCCGTGCGGAACTCCGCTTTGAACCCGATCGTTCCGCGGGTCGAAACGGCCGACCCGGACGATCGGTCCTGCACAAAAGAGACCCGACGACGGCGACGACGCGGGCGCCCCTGCAATTCGAAGCCTCCGTCTCGCCAATTTGTCGAGGAGCGAGCGCGCCGGGACGACTCGTCGTCGTGGGATTCTCCGCATAGCGAATCCGACTGCACGCGCGCCTGCACTCGATGCCAGTGGAAACGTACGGTGATCGCACCGCCGCGCGGACACGTGACGAGTCCACGGCGCGTTACGGTTGCTTCGAGGATTGCATTTCGAGCTGGAAAGCGAGTTCTGTGTCGATGTAACTGAAAGGTTCACGAATGTGACGGGATAATTGCAATTGCACGAGGTCGATATACGTCGGAATATGACATTCGCCGCTGCCGCTCGGAAGCAGCGAAATGTCACGGGGTGGATTCCACGATCAGCGTTTGGTACGCTATCCGCTATTCGTAATCGCGGTGCAATTCGGCTTTCTCGTTCAGTTTTGTCACTGCGGATTCGAAGAGTTTGGACGAAATTATTTAAGCTTGAAAACGATATTGAAAAATGCAACTACGTCGTCGTGTTGTAAGACTCGAATTCGTTGCTCGCGCTTCGATGACGTAACAATGTCGTAGAGAGAAACGCGCTTGTAACTCGGTGAATAATTATTTTCTCGGTACATTTTTTGTATCTCGTGATATTAAATATGTATACAGATTACAAATTGAATTTAAAAATGTGAATATTTTTTTTACGAGAAGACCGAATTGCAGAGCGCACACAGTTAAATAACGCATTCATCGATCATTCCTTCGCAATCTAAAAATAATAGTGCATTACCCGAGTCTTCATTCGATCGACCGCTTCTGTTACGTAAATCAGCGCGAAAAGTCTCGCACCCGGCGGCGCTTTATTTAATTTCCCCGAAAGCACTATGCGAAACTTCAAGAAAGCGAGGAGGGAAAATTAGTGTTGTTCCGTAATTAACTTCAAAGGGGTGTTGTACGCGAGCAGCGTTTGGTCAGAGTGCACGTGCGGAGGAGCGACGGGGGAAGAAAGAGAGAAAGGGGGAGGGTGAGACGGAGGGAAAGAGGGGAGGGATCGAGGAGAGAACGAACGCGCCGACGCTACTCGGAGAACAAACCAGCGACGCATCGCGCGAACGCCGTGGGTGAATATTAAAAAAGCGACGCGCACGACAGCTCCTTTCCGATAACGCGCGTCCGTTCGATGTATCGCTTTGAAGGCTGCACGCCCTAGTTCCACATTGTGCGAAGCAGAGCCGTGCCCGGTCGACGGAGCGTGACGCAAGCGAGACTCTATGGAAAACGAGGCGTGTCGTTGGTGCCGGCGACGCTCTGGAAATTCTCCTCTCGGCCGCGTCGAGCGAGCTCGAAGAAGGGCTCGCTTGGCCTTCGGGGTAATTTTCGAAGCGTCGAACCGAGGAGAAACGGTGGGAACATTTTCCGAGCTTTTGGGTAGTACTGTCGAATCGAATGCGCTTTCTTATCGGGAGTAGCGCGTCTCGTTTGGGTTTTAGCGTCGAACTTAAAATCGCCCCTCTTCGTCATCTTCTTCATCATCCTCTTCATCATCCTCTTCTTCTTCGTCTTCTTCATCTACTTCTTCTTGCATTATACTTTTTCACCTGTTCCTTTCCTACGCTCGACTCATCCCAAAACTTACTTAAACTCGCCCCTCTTCATCATCTTCTTCGTCATCCTCTTCATCGTCCTCTTCTTCTTCCTCTTCTTCATCTACTTCTTCTTGCATTATACTTTTTCACCTGTTCCTTTCCCACGCTCGACTCATCCAAAAACTTACTTAAACTCGCCCCTCTTCATCATCTTCTTCATCATCCTCTTCTTCCTCTTCTTCACCTACTTCTTCTCGTACTCTTTCACCCGTTTCTTTCCCACGCTCGACTCACCCCAAAACTTACAGGTCGCGCTCCTCGACCTTCATTCCCTGTATTACCTTTTTTTCTCTCAGGAAACCCGAATAAGAATTGTCCCGGTGAACTCTTCCCCTCCTCCTCCACCTCCTCCTCTCCACCTTCCAGCCTCGAGCAAAAAATCCACAACGAAGAGAGGTGTGTATTCGCCGCGCGCTGCCGGCGCATTCGCAACCATACCTCGACGACCGCGGACCCGCGAAAGAAGGGGAGAGAAGAGAAAGTTAAAAAGCGGCGCCCTCCCCTCCCACATCGCTAGCCCACCTCGCCCGACGGCTCTACGTACATACCCACTTCTCCACCTGTGCCTCCGCGACTCGAAGATAAAGCCGAAGAACAGAGAAGGGAGGGCGCGGGACGTGTCTCCCTTTGCCATTTCTGAATTCATGCGCCAGGTTCAACCTGGGAGCACAATCTCCGGTAATGATTGGTCGCCATGGTAACGCCCTCCTCTCTCTTTTCCATTTGCCACCGGCACGACCAACCACGGCGCGGCCGGAGCTTGGGCAACGCGCGTACGCGTTCACCTAAAGCGGCGCGTTTATGCGTAATTGCTCGTGGCCGGTGCGATGATGGCTGTGGTCATCCGCGCGGTCGCCGCGCCGGCCTCGCCGTGCGTTGCAGAATTCTTTTCTCGCCGCTCGCCGAATGGGGTTAGAGGGTGGGGTGCGACGGGGGAGCGCGGGGGCTCGATTCGCGAAACGAGAAACACATTTCGCACGGAACGTTGCTGTTGGCCTTTGAAACGGTTACGGTCCGCTGGGAAATGGGAATTGCGGGGAGTACGCGGTTGGTGTATCTTTCGAGTTTCTCGTGATTTTCGTCTTCCTTCGTTCAAGTCGGACGATGATTTGTACCTATATATGTGGGAAGGTTGAGAGGTTTTTCGTACGCGCGGATTTGTACGTATATCTCTGCAGGGACACGCGCTTCGTATCTTCGGTGTACGAAGTCTCGTGACAGTCATGACGTTCGTTCGTCAGTTAGAAAAGTAACCGAGGGTCGCTTCCATATCTCTTCCTATTCCGCAAGAGTCTTTCCGAGATTTCTCGGACTGAAATGAACTCTTTCAATAATTACACATAGTTTTCACGCAGCTCCTCGATATTTCTTTCAGTCCGTTACCGTGTCTTTCGTCGTCACCCGCCAACGGAAGCGATCTCTATACCGGAGAACGTTCTCCACTTCCTCCGCGTCGCCAGAAGCGCGAGGACGAGGGAGAAAATTGTATCCGCCAATCTCCAATCGCGCGCCACCGACAATTTTACCACCGCGTCGCCGAGCTTCATCGACCGCGCCGCACCTGCATCCAGGCGACCGGCGCGAAGAGGACGAACACCCCCCGGCCCTGACCGGCTTCCGCGCGCGATTTCCCCGCGCCAAAGAAAGCCGTCCGGCCGATCGGCCGTCATCGACGGCAATTTATTCCGCTCAGCACGCTTCGCGTCTTTACAACTTAACTGCAGTGCTCGGTCCGCGCAAGAAATGCGCGCGGGGCTGTGTTCGGTGCGCGCGGACTCTGTCAATTACGCGGCCGCCGAGACACTCCCCGCGAGCGATTCATCTCCTTCAGGCGGCGATCCCGAAGGTTTTGTCGGGCCGCGCGCCGCGACAAAACTCCGCAACGCGCCGCGCGAGCCGGACTCCGACTTCCCTCATTCTTCCCTGATCTCGGCCAATTATCGGCCGTGCCTCTCGGTTGGGCCTTTTCTTCAATTCCTTCGACGCAAAAAGCCGAACGAGACGTGACCGCGCGCGCGACGGACGTGCCGACGATCGGGCGCGCGATCGGCGCTCGAGAAAGATACGCGTGGACGACGCGGGAGAAGCGATCGTCGACTCGAACTCGGAGATCGCGCGGGAGGGGTGGAATAAATAAATCCCCATTTGCCACGAATAACTTCCGATAATATTGACGCGCACTGAGAAAAATGCAGATCAAATTAATCGGACTAATAATTGACTCATACGGATTACAGCCTGTTTATTTCGAATAATCGTTAATCGCTATGCACAGTGAAAAAAAAAATTGCATCATTCAACCATCGACGAAGTTGAATACGGCGAGCCTCACAGAGTGTAATTATTTCAATGCCATGAGAGTGTACGGAAAAATAAATAGAGTCGACGCAACCAAATGAAGTTGAAACAAGCGAATATCTGTTTGAAACAATTACACCGTGAGGTTTGCCGTAATCAGCTCACCGGTGGTTGAATAAGGCGAATTTTACGTTCAGTCGAACCAAATTTATCGGTCGAAACAAATAGGTAATTGAATACACAGTGAGAAAAGTAACTTGGTCAATCAAACCAAAATCCTGGAGATGACGACCGAACCGTTTGGTGAAATATGGATCCTCGATCTATTTGGTTCGACCGACCACTTTTTCGTTGGACAAAACGTTTGGTTGGAATAACTACATGCTTTACTTGGTTTGTTTTATCGAATAATAATTTATTAACTCTTGTTTTTCGAGATTATAAATTATTTTTTGTTAAGAAAACCCTGATACAAGAGGTTAGACATTTGTTTACTTTTAAATCATTTTATTTTCATATTATTTCATTTTTCCTTCGCAGTAAATATTCGTATTATAATTTGTTTCTTCACTTAAAATATAAATTACTTCATTCAATTGACCAGTGTTTTGGTTATAACAACTAAACACGTCGAACCGGAGTCGTTTTGTCATCTCGACCTAATTATTTTTCTCAGCGTAGATAGGTACCATTTCTTTTCTCAGCGCGGGGTCCATCGACGAATAGATTACTTCCCCGCGCGGCGGAGTGAAATCGACGTCCGATCGGAACTCGGAGAATGGACGCCGCGCGCCGGTTCGGCGCCCATTTCGTTTTAATCGGAGATCGATCTTCGGGTCCTCGTAATTTTTAGTGTGTACCTATTATACGAGCGTCCCCGCGCGCGGAGGTTTCGGAGCTGATGCCCTCGCCTCCGCCGCAGCGTCGCGGGCTCCCTTTCCCGCGGCCCCCGACCTCGAGCGGGTCACGAAATTCCTCCCGGCCAAGGGCGACGATAATACTCGCTCGCGAGTAACGTGTTCGGCGCTATCGCGATCGAGGGATACGGGAGATATTTTGACGCGTCCGACAGATCCATCTTCTCCGGCGATCGCCGCGTTGGTCCCGCGAGGAGAAAGGAGGAAGAGAGAGGTTGAAGCGATCGACGACAATAGCCCCCTTGTCGTTCGCTCGCCGTGATGCGCGTTACGTTCGACAATGTCGATAGGGTACAACCGGTACACTGAGGTGACGACGCGGTGGTCCGTTTGGCTCTTCGCTTTCTCCGTGGACTTTCGACTCGTCCGACGGAAAGGCTGATAACGGTAAACGTGATTTATACTGAGAAAAAAAAAGATTAAAAATTATTCCGTTAGAAGGATAACCTGAGTACGAAAGGTAAAATACATAGATCAAAAATTATCCTAAAGAAGGTTAAATTTTAAACCCTGGAAGGATAATTTTTGATCTGTTTTACCTTTCGTACTCAGATTATCCTTCTAACAGAATAAATTTTAATCTTTTTTTTTTCTCAGTGTACCGTAGGGTAATCTATCCAATGGATGAACTTCTGAGCGAACGACAGGATCCAGTAGATGGACAGAGCTTGATATTTGGAAAGCATCGAAGTGTTTTTATTTATTGGAGGTGTTCATCCAGTGGGTGGGTTATCCTGTTTACAATAAAAGAGGAACACGTCGACGGGTATCAGAAAAAAGCGCGTACCTTTTCACCGCTATTACGGAACACGACGCGGTTCGCTGCTCTGTGCAAGAAAAAAGTCGTGAGTCACATCGACGACGAAAAGGATTTACGATGTTTCTTTACTCGGTGACGAACTACGACGTTTCTCGATGACGGTGAAAGGATAGGTACGTGCTTTTTTCTGGTAGCGGCCGACATGAGGGTTTTTCGATGCGCTTTGCGGTGCGGTACGGTATTTTTATTTTTTTGAAGGCTTAGAATTAAATCGCGATGATTTACATTAATATTTATACCTGGTTTTGAGGAAAAATTGTTTTCCAGCGCTGTAAGAATATCCGAAAACTCTTTTACGTGCCTCTCTTGTTATAAATATAGTAAAATTTACGGGTATCAACCTTTTCATATCACCTTTTCGATCCGTCGAATTAACGATAACGCTCTATCCAGATATTTGGCACGCTGCGATAAATGCGGACACCGCATCGCGCGCTAAGCGGAACAATTCCCGCGCGGTGCACTCGCGGTTCGACCATTGAAACTTCGAGTCTTGAACTTTACTTACCGCGGGATAATCGCGAAAGTTTCGTACCGAGCAAGCACCGCGACGCTGCATGCGTACGCGCGCAGATTGCGATAGTTGCTCGGCTGAGGGCGTATAATATCTGAAGACCGGATGTGGTGGTTCCACCGGAGCGGCGCACGATTACGTAGTTTCATTCTTTGATGAGTATTGTGCTTCTCGATCCCGAGCAACGATGAGGATGAAGAAGAATATAAGTAGGAGAAAAGTCAGGAGGGAGAGAATATGAAGATGTTTCAGTATACAGCGAGAAATAATTCGGTCGATTCTACACGAGGAATGAAGAAGATTATTTTAAATTTTCTATTTGGAGGTCGAAAAGCGATTCACAAATTAATTATTTCAGTGTCACGGTGTCCAGCGAGGTGTGAGAGAAAAGTGTCCTGACTTTTCCAGGATTTCCAGTCCGAAGTATTATCATAAATTCTCCCCGACTTTTGTACGATATCGCGCATCAGTCGTTTCGTCAAATGAGCGAATTAACTGATATCTGTACAACGGATATACGAATTGCGAGGAATAAGTATGAAAGCAATCTCAATTGCAATTTTGCAAAATCACATTTACACTGCTTTCAAAATCGTTCACCCCGAACCGTCCCGAGCAGAGTAACTCGAGAATGAAACGCGGATGTCCCAAGGACGTCGAGTACCCGCAAAGAGGAATCCGCCTCTCGACGCGCCTACCGTGACACGTCGTCCCGACCGCGTGACGCGCGTATACGTACATCGCACACATCGTCGAGGAGCGATGTCCACTTTCGCAAACTGGCCGCACTCTCTTTATTTCATCAGTTCCCGAAATACCCGCCGCGCGCCGGAGTAAACCGAACGCGATACGAAAATAGTCCGCGCAAAGTCCGTGACATTTTCAATTCGATCGATATCCGCGCGGAGATCCTCCCGCGAGTCGCTTCGCTTGCGCAACGCGCGCGACAGCGGATCGAATTTGTGTACTCGTATCGGGAGAAGTTCGACCCGTCCCGAAACCAGATCGTTTCGACTGGTAACGGGTCTCTCTTTTTGTTTCGTCGGGGCGAGTCGAATGGATGGTCCACACATTTAATAGGCCCCATAGACCTGCGAACACATTGCACAACAGAGGCTATTGCGCTAATAATTGTATAGTGTATGGTCTTCTTTGACGTTCTGCGCAACGAGTTGCAGAAATTCAAAATTGTTTGAGATTGATTGTACAACGAGTGGCGTTGTGCAATTATTGCGTCGTGTATGGGCTTTTTTGCGACGCATTGTGCGACAAGCAGTTTCGTTCCACGCGTTTTTAAAGGCAGTGTTATTAAAATGCCTGATAATTTGATAAACAACAGAGGGTTCGCATAAACTTGCGTATATTGTATGGATGACATTGTTTGCACAATAATTTGTTGCACATCAATTTGATATCTCTTCCTTACAATCATGTGGAACAGTATGTCACACGTGTATTTTGATCTATCGTGGCATACGATAAATGAATTTAATTTAATTTTCAATAGGTAATAATCAGGCCAAACAACAACAAGAATCAATACACGTCTGACATTTACGTCTCTGAAGAGGGTTCGAAGAGGAACCGAAACGTCAGACGTGTATTGATTCATGTTGTTGTTTGGCCTGATAATTATTACTTATTGAAAATTAAATTAAATTAATTTTAAACTACTACAGGCAACACACAGAAGTATTACCTTAAGAACATACGATAAATGATTAATTCTTATCCTTTGAACAGCTAGGATTACGTTTGCCCTGGCTAATGAATGCATGAGAATCGATTGCTCACTGATCAGCACGTCTAAAAATGACGTGATTTAAAAAGTCACCTGTGACAAAATCCGTGACGCCGGAAGTACAACTCTGGTTGTTGTAGATCAGCGGATATCAGCTCTTGTAGCGCGGTGCAATTTATTGTAGTCGAATCGGATACAATAGCGAACGGGCGATATATATAGGTATTGATTTATACGCATCTTTGAGTCGCACGGGGAAGCCAATTGGCACGCCGCTCTCCCGCGTACGTTGCGCGTTTAATCGGAGCGGAAGATGGATCTTCCTTGCGAGACATCTACACTGGGAGAAATAACTGCAAGTGTAAACAAAAAATTTCTCGGACCAAAAACATATGATCTTAAAAATGTTTAATACAGATTCCTGGTCGAAGAATATAATATTCTTGATTGAAGGATACCTTCGTTAGGACGAGAAATTCTTCCTGCGCGAAAGAAAAACAACTGCTCGAGTCTATCAAATATTTTTTTGCGCGATGAAAACCGTGGCTTGCTCCTGGAATTATTTACATCGTGCTCCCCTGATCGAAGGAAACATTTTCTCGGCACACCAGCAATTATTTCTCTCGGTGTACAATTCGTCGAGCTTCGAGCACCACACTGAGCGAAATAAAAAATTGCTGGTGTCGAAAAAAAAATATGTCTCGAATCAAGAACATATGATCTTACAAATTTTTAAGAATACTGACTCTTTGTCGAGGAATAGATATTCTTGATTAAAGCATACACCTTCGTTGGAACGAGAAATTCTTTCCGCGCACAAAAATAATTACTCCAGCCTATTTCTCTGCATAAAAAAACCCATAGCTTGATCCTGGAATTACATCGTGCTTTTGATCGAAGTAAACGTTATTTTGGCTAAAATGCCAACATTATTTCTCTCAGTGCACCTAACGACCGAGATTGCAGTAACGATGCACGCGTCGTAGTAACAAACCCCCGCACTCGCCGTTCATTTTTTTTTCTTTACATTATTACTTCCTCTTTGAACTGATAGATTTATAGAAAGAATCAGTGAGACGATTTATAACAATATCGTTCCTGTCTGTTGCAGAGGTGCATTCTCCGTGGTCCGGCGATGCGTGCAGAAGAGCTCGGGCCTCGAATTCGCGGCCAAGATCATCAATACGAAAAAGCTCTCTCAGAGAGGTGAGTCCGGACCGCCTCTTGGACCACGCGTCTCTCGGCTGACCTAGAATCTCGGGGGGTCTGTTTCCCGCGCGTCCGTTCGGTTCCGGATAACCGCGAGCCGCGCGCCCGAACGCATTTCTCGCGCGTTAAGGTTTCTCGAGCGATACAGGGGCTTTTTCCCTGCTAAAAGTTAGTCCACTGAAGTACAGCAACACTCTAAAGTTTGTTCTTCGTGCGATGTGGCAACAATGTTTGACGTACAGTGGTATGTGTGTATCTTGTGAGTTCAAAAATGGAGACCAAAACATCTGGTCATGCATCTGTACGACATGCAACGTTGCCACATTGACATATCAAGAGTTACATTTATAAAGAACAATTAATAAAAAAAATAACGGGCTTCTCAATGAACGTGAAAATTGGTATAGATGATTTTAGTTCATTAAACTTGCTGTTCAAAAAATTTCAGAATTTTTTTCACTATTTTTCTCAGAAATATCGCGGTTTATCGGCTATAACCCATAAGAACACATGTTATTTTGTTATTCAGAAATCTTTGCAACGAGCTTCTTAAAAGACTTGAAAATTGAACTGAATTTTTTCTTTACTTCAATCTACCGAATGCAATCATCTTCAAGCATTTCTCACTATTTTCAGTATATAACGCTCGAGAAACTTTAAACGAATGTAGAGGAGCGAAGCGCGTAGGCGTCGGAGAGAAGGCTGCGGAGTTATACGTACACTCGTACCTCCCCCCCCCCCCCCCTCCATATCCGTCCGTCACCGTCGACTCTTCCCCTCCATTCATCAGGCGCACGTTCGCCGTGACATCGGGACCAACTGGCGCGTCGAGGAGCCACGGTCGCTCATCGCGGACGATCGACGAATCGGAAATATCGAAACGCCGCGTCGTGGAAAAGCGACGCATTCGACGGGAGCCGACGAGGCGATCGAACGCCCGGTTCTCGTCCCTCTCGCGAGACAATCGCGATAAGACTCCTCTCGAGGGCGGCGCGGGGATGCAGGGTGAGACGTCTGTTTCTCGCGCGACGTCTGGCGTCTAAAAACACCGCGACGCCGTTGTCACTCCGCCAACATTCCAACGCGGCCAACCGGTTGCCAGTAGCGCGCGCGGTCATTGGGTTAGAAAATGCCGGTCGCCCGCTCCGCGAAGCGTGGCGCGATATTGCGGGATAATGGGGGTGGGTTTCGTCGATCGGTCTCTCTCTCTCTCTCTCTCTCTCTCTCTCTCTCTCGCGCTCGCTCGCGTGCGCGCGCGGAGGGACGCGACTCCTCGTCTCGATCCTCGCTCGGTCGTCGCGCGGAGGGAAGAAAACGAGGAGGGTGCGGCGCGCGCGATGAGAGGGAAGGAAAAGTGCGGGCGGTGTATGGTTGTTGCAGCGCGGGGAATGACCCCGAAAAAAGCAGCGCTTTCAACGTTCATTACTCAACGACCACTCTTCGCTATTCGCTTGATACACACACACACATACACACATGTATATTCCATATTCTCGGCTTCTCGCTATTTGTCACCCGGTTGTTGGACGGAAGCAGCGGTTGTCAACTTTGACTCCAAGCGTTGTCGTTACGCGTTCGTTGATTTGTAACGCTCGAACGTCTTCCCGGAATGACTTATGAATGATTAAACGCCACGGCCAGCTTTATCGTCGCTCGAAATTAGGCTGATGCAGAGCCTTGGAGCGGTTCGAAACTTAGACTGAGACAACAGTTTATTTGTAGTTGATGAGTGCTTGTTTGGATGCGGCGAAGTAAACATTTTATTGGATCAAGAAACTATTAGTTAACCATTGTGATATTAATTCGGCTCAATTAGATCCTTCGAGATAACCGTTTGAATGAAATAAATAATTTAATAATGACCATATATGTATTTGTTTGGCCTGCACCGAGGGAAAAGGTTTAGTTGAATGCGAAACTGACGGATAATTTTATTTGAGATAAATAAGAATTTATTCGCATCGAACAAAAGTCTGTTTGACTTTGACAAATATTTTGCACATCTTTTTAATCGAGTACGAATCCAGTAGAACATCAATCAAACTCAAATAGACTTTTGTGTTCGATGTGAATAAATTCCTGTTCATCTCGAATGGATTTTTCTACTAGTTTCGTATTCAACCAGAGTCCTTTTTCCTGAGTGTAACGAAATCTTTATTTCGTCGTATTCAAAATTACATTATTATTAACTATATTAATAAACCGCGTTCTCAACGTATGCAAATTATTCCTCGAGTCTCTTTCGTCCGAAGGCAGGGATGGGCTGCTTAAGTCGACTACCCGTATTTATAGTCACGTGTCGAGAAACGATTAATCTCGCGCTATCGTCCCGTTTGATCTTACACGACGACCGACACCTCCGGCACGACGATGCGTTGCTATTAACCAAATGGCATCGCGTTCGAAGGAGTATTCAAATTGGGGCGATTTTGATGTACGACTTTTTTTTTTATTTATAACTTTTCGCCAAACCGCCTCGTCGCTCCGTTCGCCGGAACGAGTCGGCGGATCGAACATTCCCTTCCTCCCGACGAGGGTAGCGTCTTCCTCGCGAATCCCTTCGAGCCTCGCGTTCGGAAAAAGCGATAACAATTTTTATCGCGACTTCCTCCGCGCGAAACGGAGTGTAATGCAGCGGTGAACTCGACTGCTTCAGCCCCCGCGTTTGTAGGCGTCCGCCAAAATAATATCGAACGAAGCCGGACCGATAGTTATAATCGAATCAGTTTAAATACTCCGGCTAAACTTATCCGATAAAGAGCATCGAGTTACGATTAATCGAATTAGCGACCGCGTGAGCGCGCGTCCCTCCACCCTGCTGTGCTCCGACCCCTCCGAAGTCTCTCTCAAGTGTGATTGGGTCCGCGCGATAAATTTACTTCGCACACATCAGGGGAAGAAATTGTCGGGGTGGCGGCGGGGGTAGACCCTCGACTTTTCTCGATTTTGATCAAATGCACGCATTTTTATTCGTTATTCGGGCAAATCTTCTCGCTGCAGGGGAAAAAAATGATTTTGCAGTATCTGCACAACTGGGTTTTGTCGAGAATATTTTTCTGTCGTAATACAAATATTATCTGGGGCGATAAAAGATATGTCGACTAACAGTAGAAATATTTGTTGGGATAGTAAATATTTTTACCGAAAAAAATTTCACTGCGACTGCAGTTACATTTGCTATCACATTGGACGTGTATTTCGTTACCACGGATAAATACTTTTGTCGTGATAGCGAAAAGTTGTCATGAAAATCTAGTTTTGCTGAGACCGTAAAATCCTATTTCTTTGTGCAAAATTCGCAACGGACCGCGTGACTTTTTCCGATATACGCGAGAGGGAGTGAACGAAAATCGTTCGGGGGAAAAAGTCGAAGGGAGTGTCGCCAAAGTCGCATAATGCGAGGCGATAAATTCGCATAACGAACCGACGACCGAACGTACTGCGCGGCTAATCTCGCGCGATCGTTGCCAATGATATGCATATTAATATGCATCACCTTAATACATGTATACAAACTGCCGGGTTACGTTAGGGTAGAGGCTAATGTATACCTAGACGATCTACATACCGAGGTACGCGTGTAAGTCGCTGTCACGACAAACTCGACCCACATACATATCCATTCGACTTGCGTCCTCGGACGCGATCTCATCCTACGCTAGTCCCGTCTCTGACCTATATATAGCTATCGAAATTTCATCGCGAACTAACTTACCGACGGGGTGGATCGCCGCTGAGAGGTAGAGAGGATCGCGTCCGCCGAAACGAGCGCTGGTCGAAAAGTGATAACGGCGTGACTGTTTGCTTTCGTCCGCCGCGCGCAGGTCGTCGGATTCCGTCGTCCGTTACTACTTATTGGCGGGTGCGATGGACTGCGCACAGTTTCATATATACGCAGACTGTAACAAAAATGTGTATTTTTAATACACTTTTATACATTATAATATAAAGCTTCTTCCAGTACGTGATTATGAAAATTAATATACTTCAGAATTATGAAAATAAATATATCCCCTCTTACGAAATTCCCCTTATAAATTTCATAACGGAGTGTAATAATTTTCATAATCGCATATCGGATAATACGCTTTACACACAATTGTATTAAATGTGATACACATTTTTTTTACGGTGTAGGCGAGTTGATGCGATACGCGATCGTCGTGAAGTACCGCGTATAGTATACTGAGAAAAATAATTTGCCGATTAAAGTAACCGTCGACACGAATAGTACCAAGAACATGTTTATTTAAGCCAGACACATCGTCGTTGAATCAAGTGTAAATTATTCGAACCAAGTGTAGATTCGTTCGATTCGATGATCGTCCACTTCTCTTGAATTAACATCCTCTTGGTACTATTCATGTCGACGGTGTTAATTGGATCGGTAAATAATTTTTCTCAGCGTATTCCATGTGAGGCTAAACTTACTCGCCAGGAAGGAAACTCAAATCACTGTTATCTCACAATTTACGAATCGTTGTCCTGTGTCGATATGAGACTTTATTGCAGATGAAAATGTAATCTTCGAAAAAGTTTTATACAAATATAAGCCAAAAGCTCGCAGATAATGAGGTAACAGTGATTCGAGTTTCTTTCCCGGCGACTGAGTTTAGCCTCGTATGGTTTACAAGAAGAAAAAATGGAAATCGCGACACTGTGCAGCGTCGCATGCGCTGGCGTAAATCCCTGCAGGCACCGCCCACAGTTCAGGTCCACCGTGACGGTCCGCGCAACATCCAGTTATACGCGTAATAAGCTTAACTTCGACGCGATTAACCGCGTGCCAAGCGTTGCTCCGGAATGCCAGGAGCGAGTGGACTGTTTTGCCCGTCGGCCTGTCAATGATAATTGAAATACCGGGTCGCCAGTAATTTTAATGTCGCGGGGTGGCTGTTATTCCTGGAGCTCGAGCCCTCCTCCCGGCTCTTTCGTAAGCAGGAGGGGGGAGGATCCAAGTTTGATCGTAGATTCCGCCGTGCGTTACAGTTATAGCGTTTCTTTACAGCCCGGTCCTCAGAACTTTCGATCGTAGATTCGATTCTCCGTGGTTTTGTTGCGCGAGAATCCGTCATAACATTTTTTACGGGCGCGGAAGATTTCGAGCGACGAGGGAGACGGAAGATTTCCCTTTCGTTTCGCGGTCGAAGTCTGCTTCCGCGATATTCTATTTCCATGGAAAACGCGAACGGAAAAGGAAGACGAGGAGAGTCGCTCGCGAGATTTCGCTCCGCGGTTGTTCGACTTTGCACGCCCAACGCGAACGGCGACACGGTTCGGGGTCCTCGTATTGGCAGGTGGTTCGAACGTCGAAGATCAACGAAAGGGGAAGACGAGGAGGAGAGGCGGCGACGACAGCGGGGTTAAGATTGCGACGCGCACTGTTGCCACCGCGGACGAATTTAGAACCGTGGGTCGCGTAGTCCGAATGCGTAGCGGCGGTGGTGGACGCAAAATAAGGCGAGACACATAACCGGAGTCTCCGCTGTGTCGCGCCGTCAATTAAGCGTCGTCCCGATATTCCTCCGCACGGGTCCATCGGGCGAGGAAGCTCCCAGTGGTTCTCAGCTGGTCGCTGCTTACTCCTGTTCGCCAGGAGGGATTCTCCCTATGGGTGCACGAAAAAAAAATTGATCGCAGCATCCACAAAGTTTGCGGTTGATTTCGGGACAAGGTCGGTTTATTGTTACGACAACTAGAATTTTAGTGGAAATTATAGTAAAACTCGAAGAACTTGCAAACGTTGCGGCAACGTTTGCTAAAATTGTAGTTATCGTACCTAACGATAAATTGGCCTCGACCCGAAATTTATTAGAAACTTTGTGGATGCTACGATTTATTTTCGTGTGTGTAACGCGTCAACTGGATTCGTCTAGGCGTGCGAGACGCGGTTATTCAGTCCGCGCGAGACTTTAAGCGGGATGATGGATGGGAAAATGGATGGGATTTACATTTTTTAAAGGACTGATCTCTCTCTCTTTCTCTTTTTCTCTCTCGTCGTGTAATTTCTCGTACGACTCGTAACAGCGAGTGGAGAGCTTCGAATTTCTCGCATATCGTTTCTGGTTTCACTGGACGACAGGTGGAAAGAGTAGCGCATTGTCGAGAAATTCGTTTTATTGTTTTTTGCAATTTTAATCACAGGTACCTTCCAGATCGTCTTTCAGAAATGCTACAATTACGATCTAAATGAAATCCAAAGTGTCGCATCGAGAATAATTTTTTTGTATATTCATTTTTAGAGCCACTCGACCAATTTTGTCGTTCCCACAGCGGTATTCTTGAATCAAGAATATATGTGCTTCAATCAAGAGTCTGTATTCTTAAAAATTCGTAAGATCATGCGTTCTTAATTCAAGAAACATTCTTTTAATACCACCAATTATCTCTCTTATTGCAGCGCACACTTTGATATTATTGCTTCCGCAGAATTCCGTAAATCGTCGAGCGAAAGAAAGGCGGATCACAGAGGAGAAAAGAGATCGTTCGAAATTGATTCGGCGAGCCCGTCACGGCGCGCGGAAAGAGAAAGAGGGCGGCCGAGACGGGGCGAGGGATGAAGGGGAAATTGAGGACGAGGGATGGCGGATGTATGGCGAGAGAAAGGGAATTAATAAAGGAAGCGGGGTGAAGCCAGGGTGCGCTGCGACCCTGCCCCAGTGACCTCTTGACCTACCCCCGCGCATCCGGCCTGGACGTGGCACCTATATACCCCTCGTGCACATCCATGTGGCGTATACACCTGTGTACAAGCGCGTTACGGGTTTCTATATCGGTTACTTATGGGGCGCGGAGCACGCGTTCGAGTAAACCCCGCCAAGGACACCGATGCAGCTTCCCGCGGGAGTGGCTCGTCCCGCCGTTGCCGTTCAATTACGTTTCTCATCGGGGAAATCGAAGGCCTCTCTTGGGACCAGAAGGGGATAAGCCACAATTTTCTCAGACATGAGTTTAAGTTAAAAACAAAAACTGCAAGACCTCTGTTCTGTTTTTAATTACACATTTCCAAACAAATGCTGACCTTATTTCCGATAAAAATTAAAAACCTGGATTTCACGATTTGAGAACAAGTTAAAAATGACGTTTTCTCCGAAACTTTGTTTGGTGGCATGTCCCCTTCTGGTTCCAAGGTCTTCAATTGTAATGCGCGCTTCTCGGACTCCAGTCGCTGCGCTCGATTTGGCTTCGCTTTTGCGGAATATCGAGCGCGTCTCTCGTCTGCAAAGGGGGTGGAAAATATCATTGCAGAATGGGGAGGGGTGGCGTGATAAGTCTTGCCGTGTCCCTGTGTGCTGGCCGATGACGTGCGAGTGCGGTGTCTCATTGGGAAGTGAAGCAAAACAAGTAATTAAGAGCTTATTCTCGGATTTCTCCGTGCTCGGGAGAAAATCGGCTCATTTCGAAGATCTAGAAATGTCTGGGCGGGGCTACTCGAATCTCGTTTGTACTGTTCGTTTGGAAAGGGACTTCTCGCTCACTTTTTAGTCTATTTTCCCTCCAAGCGGTTTTCTCGTGAGAAAGAAACACGTACGGACCGCCGAAAGTGCGCTTTGAATATTGGAGGGACGCGCGACATTTTGCGGGATCGTAAAAAACGTCCGGTCGGTCTCTTCGTCTCTTATGCATAAGTGCAAAGTGGTTCGCCGCGAAAGAACCACCGCGTGTCTCATGTTTCTACAAAACGCCCCTTTAGCTTCGGTCGCATCGTTCGACTATTCTCTCATTTTCCGCCGCCTCTGAACTACGATTTTTTGTGTTGCGAAGAATTATTATTCTTCACGTTGTTAAACAAATTCAGTTTACGGTTATCATTGATATTTCCGCAAAAATCGAAATTTCTGGAATTGAACTCTTGATTACCCTATATTTTATGTATTTTTTTTCATGCTGATTCCGAAAATCACGGATTAATCGGGTAGATAAATCTCAAAAGAAAAACCGAGATGCTGGTGATTTTCTAAAGAAAAAAAATTTCATGCACGAGATTCTTGATATCTCATATTTCTTTTGAGATGGCGCTCTAATAACCATACTCTTAGTACTCAGCGCAAAACAAAAAATACATAAAATAGTTTGATCGACAGTACGATTCCAGAGATCTCGATTTTTCGCATCATTGCCGTCACATAAATACGTATGTCGCCGTTACGATACACTCTGGATATATTATATCAGGTTGGCAATTAAGTAATTACCGATTTTCTCAATTTTTTGGTCTTAAGACATTCTTTTGTTTTGTCAACGTGTTCAAAGCGCCTAACCTATATTGCTTCTTGTTGTATGGACTTCCACCTTTAATTTAGTAAAAAAAATTGTATCGATTAGTTATTTAGTTTCGTTTTTATCTCAATTTAAAAGAAGTGAAAAATCACCAGAACGAAATTTGACAAACCAATTTTGACACTGCCTTTCTTTCAAGGCTTCATTCCCATATATACGGTACATAACTTCTTGTGTGCTTGCGATGCGTTCTTGCCTTTTCATAAATAATACAATAAAATATGTCTGAAATGCGTGTCTTGTTCTCCATTTTTAAATTGGGATACAAACGAAACTAAATAACTAATCGATACAATTTTTTTACTAAATTAAAGGTGGAAGTCCAAACAATAAGAAAATAATATAAGTTAGGTGCTTTGAACACGTTGGCAAAGGAAAAGAATGTGCTAAAACCACGTATTGAGAAAATCGGTAATTACTTAGTTGCCAACCTGATAAAATACCTCACGGCATTTTCTCTCGAGCTATGCACGCGGAACGAAACGTGCGCATCGAGAGAAAGAGAGGTTATTTTTACCTTCCCCGATGAGGACGCAACGTGTGGCATCGGGGGTGTAACCTTCGATATAAACGAGTTATTCGCTGCACGGATTATCGTCACAATTATCCGGATATGATACATCCACGCATTTTTCCGTTCGTCAATTTTCGCGAGAAATAAATGATACGGATGCTGCGAACGAGAGTACCCACCGGCACATCAACCACCCTCCCCCGCGGAACGCCGCAATTCACCCGAGCTGCACGCGGAATTAAACGCGCGCGTCGCAAAGAAGGCCGGGGTTATTTTTACCCTCCACCGCGAGGACGTATGAGCGCGCTAGAGGGGTCTAATCTATTCTCATGTCGGGCTTAGTGCGTGGCTCGGATGGTGTGCGCGCCGCGCCGAGCGTTATACGTCTCGCGCGCGAGTAGCGGGCGAACGGCGTGCATATATGTGCCCACGCCGCTTCTGCTACGGTACCCTGGCTTGATAACGAGTTTAGCGCAAACAAGGGTGGCTTGTTAGCCAGGCGCGCACGTACTCCACCCCCTCCCCGCCGCCCCGAGCCGCCCAGACTTTTGCGAAACCGAGCGCCGCGCCTGCGCTACTATACCTCCGATATCGGCCTTTTTTCTTCGCCTTCTCCACCTCCTCCCCTTCTTCCCCGCGCCGCTTAATCTCCGGAGGAACGGCGACGGCACACGGGGTGTATCGCGCGCAGCGGCTCGTCGCCGATGCCCCCGAGGCGCCGTGCGTCCTTCGCGCGTGCACGGATAATGCTGGTTTTTATGGCGATGCAGGCTTTTTTCCTCGCCCGCAGGTTCGATCGTATTTCCTTCTTTTTTTCGCGGTAAGCTTGTGATATTTCCTGGCGCGCTTCTTCGCGGCGTGTTCCGTCGGCGCGTCTACCGTCCCACGAAGTAAATAACTGAAGGGTGTAACTTGTAATTAGTCCAAGTGCCAAGAAGCTAAAGTTGGGAAAATCGACAAAATCAGGCAGACGCTTCAAAGGAATATACACGGAGAGCATTTTAAAGGAAAAATTACCCATCAATGCAGGCTGACCCTGCATCATAGTGATGTTTCACTGAGCATTTATCGCGGTGATAGGAAAACAATCCTCTACGCGTAATGATATTTTATAGAGAATACGTTATTATATCTTTACTGTGTTGCAGGGTGAATTCTCAGTGAAACGTCACTATGATGCAGGATTAGCCTGCATGATGGGTAATTTTTTCTTTAAAATTCTCTCCGTGTAGGTAGTCGAGCATGTCTTGCAGATTTTTGGGTTTTAAGGCTTCTCGAGCGGTACAGGGGCTTTTTCCCTGCTAAAAGTTAGTCCACCGAAGTACAGTAACACTCTAAAGTATGTTCTTCGTGCGATGTGGCGACAACGTTTGACGTACAGTAGTATGTGTGTATCTTGTGAGTTCAAAAATGGAGCCCAAAACATCTGGTCATGCATCTGTACGTCATGCAACGTTGCCACATTGACTTATCAAGGGTTAAATTTTTAAAGAACAATTAATAAAAAAAATAACGGGCTTCTCAATGAACGTGAAAATTGGTATAGATGATTTTAGTTCGTTAAACTTGCTGTTGAAAAAATTGCAGAATTTTTTCACTACTTTTCTCAGAAATATCGCGGTTCGTTGGTTATAACCCATAAGAACGTATGTTATTTCGTTATTCAAAAATCTTTGCAATGAGCTTCTCAAAAGACTTGAAGATTTAACTGAATTTTTTTTTACTTCATCTACCAAATGCAATCATTTTCAAGCATTTCTCACTATTTTTAGTATAACGCTCGAGAAACCTTATAAGCCTCTACGTATGCTTTTGCACATAGACCCTTTTCAGACGCATTGGGGTTTGCACTTGCGACCGTTTTCACGAGCAAAATCTATATTTTCGCAGATATGGCACTTAGAAGCTACACTCTTCGATTGCCGTTATCCCTCCGTATATCCTCTCACCCCTCTCGATAATTTCTCGCGCCAATTTCTCAGTCCCCTCGCCACCGCGCTTTTTCCCACCCCTCGAGAGTCCGCGATTGGAAGTAACTCCTTCATCTTTCCTTTCCCCCGTGTATACCATCATGCAACGCGCTCCCCATTCTCCTCGGAAAATTAATATCCGCTCGACCCCCCCTCGAAGAGCGCCATCCGGGGGGACCCCAGGCAGCAGCGCAGCCATACAACGCGGTCGGACAATAATTCTCCCCTCCCCAGACATATAATCTCTTCCGTTCTTCGGGAAGAAAGGTCTGCTCGTAAATTCGAACAACATCTCGATTCGACTCCCTCCTCCCTTCCTCGCCCCGGCCCTCCGATCCCCTCGCGACGCCATGCTCGCCGAAAAAAGGCGATTTTCTCGCGGCGCAGGGGCTGGATACGAGGACCAATGTGAGAAGGGGGGTTGCCGAGCGAGGGTCGATAGTGAGAGGAAGGGGAGAGTGTTTATACATATGTATGACCCGGCGTAATTACCAGGAGCGCCATCACGCGCGCGTATGCCACTCGACCTCACCGAGAGGGCGAGACTACCCTCTCGGAAAATGGCCACTTTGCAAAAAAAAACTGCGCGCCGCCCGCCGGATGCTGGCTTGAGTGCGACTTCTTGTTGCCGCCGCCGCGTGCGGACCGCGTATACGATCTTGGCTTGGAGACGCCATTTTGGACGAGAGGAGGTCCTCTCTTTCGCGAATCCTCGAATCCTCCAGAATGGCTCGCACACCCCTCGCTCCTCTCCGTCGATTTATTCCGAAGCGCGAATTGAGCGATACTCGAAAAAACGGGAACTAGAACTGAGAAGTGTCGTTTTCATGAAAATTCCACTGTACACCGGGAAAACAGTTTATTTGCAGTTAAGTAATATTTGTTCAAACATGGCGAAAGAAACATTTTATCGGACCGTATAAATATTCGTTAACCAATACAATATTTATTTGGCCCAATAGGGAGATTCGGTATTTTTGAAATGTGCTTTAAAATAATAAATTTTGCGTTAGGAAACGCAACTGAAACGTTTAAAAAATTTTAAAAACACTATTTTCGTCGAAAAGCCTATTTGAAACGTAAGCGTTCGAGCTTACACAAATGACGTCAAACCAATAGGAAATCGTTCCGGCGGACCACATGCCCTAACTTTATTTGTTTACAACTGTGAATAGAGTTGTTATTTTTCCAAAATTTCTTTGTCGGTCGATTTCTGTGCTTCTTAGTTTTCATTTCAGCCTGAAATTAGTTTTCCTATTTTTTTCCGTACCCCCCTGTTAAATATTTCGAGGCAACCGTTTCAATGAAATGAACATTTTAATAATTAACATACATTTTCTCGTCTTAACGAAATATTTAATTCGCCGTGCTTGCAACGTCGACAAACTCCGGAGATGAAAAATCACCCGATCTCAAAAACGGCGATGACGTTGCCCACGAGGAGCCGAGTAAACGAGGGGGAGAACGGGGATTGTCTGAACGAGGTACGCGACTGAGCATATTTTAGCCCGGTGGGCTGGGAGTACGCGGGGAGAGTGCGGATTGCGAGTGTCACCGCGTGCGCGCGGAGGAGCCAGCGCGATTTCGCTCGGCCGAACGCCGAGCACTGACCCGGCAAATGACTCCGCCCCCGACGACTCACCGGTCAAAAAATGCCCCGGAGATTAATGTACCGGAAAAACAGCAGGCGTCCCAGTGCCTCGCCTCGCCGACCCCCTCGCCACCGGTCTGCCGGCGGTAAAAGTAGTCGAAATGATAAAAACGGTAAAAATGGTCCGGCGGGCGGAGAGCGCGCGTCGAACCGTCCATTCCGTGGCTCTTAAATGCAGCGTCCTCTCGGGCGAATGAGGAACGCCGCTGGAGTGGGTGTATCGTCGCGATGTATCGCGATGGGGGCACACACGATGCGTCCGACGTCGTAAAAGAAAGTCGATTTATCAGGCAGCGCGTCGGGGATGCGGAGAAACTCCGGCGAAGAAGAAGGATGCCGAATTTTTTTTCCCATTCGAATTTTCTCGGTCGGCTGAATCAGCGACACGTACGCGCGTGGCTGATAACGGAACGAAACGGGTGGTATTCTTATTTTTACTTCGATATACCCGTAAAGAGAGAGAGAGAGAAAGAAATGTTTCGCGTGAACTTTTTAGCGTACGTCTACAACGAGAGAAATAATAGCTGGCGCTGAAAAAAATGTTTTCTTCGATGAAAAATCAATGATATCATATCAGGCTCAAACCGTGATTTTCCTCGTGCGAGAAAATACTTGATAGGTCCGAGTAATTGTATTTTTTTCTTGCGCGCGGAGAGAATTTCGTGTTCCCGCGGCGGTATTCTCGAATCAAGAATGTATATTCTTCCATCAAGAATCTCTGCATACTCTTTAAAGTTAGTAAGATCTTATATTCTCGATTGAAGAAACATTTTCTTGACATTAGCAATATTATTTCTCTCAGTGTACGTAAAAATGGTTGCACGATTCAAGGGGCAAGTAGATGAGTACGTTCTTGATCCGCCATTCGTTGTTGTTTTACTGAGCCGCTATCCCTTCGATCGTGCAACCATCAATACACGAACGTATGTCAAGGTTCACCTTGCTTAGTCTCGACCCGAATTCGGAAACGTCGAGAGGCACTCGCAGTGCAGGAGAATTCGATTGGAAAGTCGTAAGGTCGTTCCTTTCGACGCGGAAAAAGCATCGCGCGAGGCGTATCTACTTCTGTATCGCAATATACGGGTAGCGGCGCGTTGCGGTGTATACGGTAGCTCGAAATATCCGGGTGCAATAATGCAGGAGATGGAAGCCGGAGGCTCCTGAAATTGAATTCGACTACGAGAGGCGATCCTCTCCCCGGTCTCTTCATCTTTCACATTTAACCCTCCATCTTCCTCTTTTTCTTTCCCTCTCTCTCTCTCTCCCTCGCAGCAATAACACTACGTTTCTTCCCGACGCCCATATCGCACTTTTATCTAATACATCCCGTCCTTGCGCGGCAGTTTAAATGCCTCCAGGATCGACTCGCGACTCGGATGCTGGAAGAGTTACGCGTGCGGATGCTTTTTCGAGTTTACGAGAAACATCAACTGTGCGTTTTGTCGAGTAAAGTTTATTTTGGGACGTTAGAGCTGACGGGGATGATAATAAAGTGACACCGTTAATCTCTCTCTCTCTCTCTCTCTCTCTCTGTTTTGTCGACGTTTAACGATGCTCGCAGGCACCTTATGCGAGCCAAAAATTGAACAAAAATTCGCCGGTATCCTTTCTGGTCTGCGGTCGCCTTGATGCCTACGCGGCGGGCTTTCTTTCGGGTGCGCACTCCGCACGATGGTCCCGCATACCTTTCGCGTGAACGCCCGAACCTGTTTTTTGACAAACGACGCGGTGCGTGCAATTTTAACGGCGAAATAATTGCCACGTGTCCTCGTCACGCCTGACTTTCGCGCCACGCTCGTCTCGCCGGGTCTTCCTCGGTCCCTCGGTGGCTCTTACAAAAAATTTCGAACGAAGGAACGTCGTAAATTACATATTAATATTCGTCTTTCAGCATCTGCCGTATAAATTAGGTTAAAAGTGGGATAGACGCCGCGGTTGAAGAGCAAGTTCAAAATCGATTATCTCGAAATCGATTGCAGGTATGGAAAAAAAGTTTAGACAAAAAGTGTTTATCTATATTTTTACTGTAAAAAAGTAACTACGCATTTTTCACATATCTCCACTGCGTTTCGAGATAATCGAGTTCAAAGTTAAACAGAGACTGCGGCATCTGTCCCACTCTTTTACTATATTTCTCATCCAACCACGTGCACCTCGGTACGCCGAAGAGAGTAGCAATTATTTCGCAGCATCTCCCAGCTTCTGCGACGAAACGGCCGATTGGTCCGTTCCGAGCAAGTCCTCGAAGTCGATTGAATATCTACAAAAAAATAAGGAAGCCCGAAAATAAGAAAACTTCTCATTTCCGTCCTAATTGCGGCGCGACGCGGAAATAAACGAGGGGTTGCGACGCTGACGTCAAGGCGAGCGGAGGAGAAAAGTACAGTGTGCCCGCGCTCGCGGCCTCATCACGAATTCACTTCTAATTAAATCCTCAGCTTTTCGGCCGGGGAGAATAACTAACTGCACCCCGTTGTACGCGGCTTCTTCTTCTCCTCTTTCCCGGTTCAGCTCGTTACCAGGCACCTTGGCCCGGGATACTTTTACCGACACCCCGGGGGAGCTTTACCGGCGCGCGCCCTGAGTGCAGTTTCATAACGTCCGACACGTGCGCATTAACCGCCGCGCTGTATTTCATCCTTCCCGACTCCACCCGCGCCGTCTCTCGTGTCGCAAGCTCGAAAGTACGGCCGAGCTTGCGCGGTGATATGCAAACGCAGATCAGCCTCGCTTTACACTCGATTAATAAATGGACACATATTGAGAAAAATAACTCGGTCAATCTGACCAAAATCCTGGAGATGATGACCAGACCGTTTGGTGAATGTGGATCCTCCATTTGTTTGATTAGACTGACCAATTTTTGGTTGAAATAACTAAAAATTTGGTTCGAATAACTTGACATTTGGTGAGAATAACTTCATATTTGGTTCAGCTGACCGGGTATTTTAATTAGAATAACTAAACGCGTCAACCTAGATTAATTATTATTTTTCTCAGTGCAGTCGTACAAAAATCCACTTAAGGCAATTGGATTTTGCTTCGCTCTGCCCACGCGATGAACTTCTTAGTTAATAACTCGATGCAACGCGTGCCTCGCGCGATACTCGGCATTCAGTCGATATCGTACCGTGACGTAACTATCGGTAATTGAGACGAACTTCGTAATTAGCAACCCCAAGGTGAGTCGTTATCCCGCAACGTGACTGCGACAGTCGTTACGCCCACTTGTGTGCGGTGTAATGCGAGTTCACTGTGATGGTATTTCGTACAGGTGTTTACTTTCATACGAGCGAACGGCGGCGCTAGACACGAATCCTCATGTATGTATATACGTGATGTGCCCTCGTGAATCCACCCACGTAAGCTCTCTCGTGCGAGCCGGCTCCACTATCGGCTGCACGGAATTGCATTCGAAGCTAAAGCCTGGTTTATGTTTAGATCCTAACTCTAACTCAGCCCTAGACTTGAGCTATCGATTGGTTACACATCAGTTTCAATTCTGTTTTTGGTTATATGCAGGGCTTCCTCAAGGCGCATGCGTTATTTTATTTGTAAAACGTGAAGTTAAAAATTGAGAACTTGTAGGGACGATTTAGACATTTATATTTTTCAACCTAATCTATTTTTAAATAACAGTCACATGAAGAACATCCGTCCAATTTGGGTCGACAAATTATGGAACGCTCCTCAAATATTGTAAAATATCTAATCACCGTTTCAACGTATTGTAAGAAATGAAATTATGACATATATAAGAGTATTCAAAAACGATCATGAAAGTAAGCTGCTTCGCTTGAAGTGTCATAACTTCTTTATTTTTTGAATTTATCTCAATAAAAAGTCTACGAATGATTCTCACAAGATGTGGTACTTTGAAGCAATAAATAGCTCTACAGTGCACGTTTCAAAAATAATTGTTTTCGAAGTCCGAAGGAAGTTTGCAGTACGAAGTTTAAATAAAAGCTGTTTATTCCGAGATCTGACGAGGATATAGTTATGATTGTAAGAAAAAGAAGTACAGTGTCGGCGTTCAAATTAGAGTCTAGATCGAGTGGACCCTTGGTGACCACAGAGTATCGAGTTAAGGCTAATTTAGGGTCAGCCTGAGCATAAACCAGCCCTTAATATCTTAACGGGCGAATATAGATTCGTATACTCTCGAACACGCGTATATCCGCTACATCAAATTAAACTAGCCCTCGCGAGCGAGTCAACATGGGTATCCCATATGTACATAAGATAACGAGAGCCTTGATGACTCGAGTTTCGCGTGACAGTCGTACCCTGCGACTACCCGCGGCACGGAGCCACTGCACGCGTTGTCTCTGTCCTAAATTAGTTTTGGGCTCGTTTTGTTCTCCGGTTATAAATTTGAGAGCGCCCCCGTTTACGTACGCGCGTTTTGTTGGTAACAAACCGCGAGAAGAAACGTTGGAGTGCAGCGAGAAGCGGAATACGCTCAGACAGTTTCGCCGACCGCGCGCGTAAATTATTCTCGGAAGGTTAATAGTTTCCAGCGTGGGGTGGAATGCTTGATAATAATTTACTCCGGAGTTTACGCGCAATAGAAGTTTTATTCATATACGGAACGTGATACACCACGCGAAGTTCGTTAACACTTAATGAAATTTTACCTTCGATTTTTTAACAAATATTATAATGTGCAATTGTAAATTAATGATTCGTCAAAAGCGGGGAACTTGATCTTTAAGATCGTGCTTCATTTATCGATTTTGGTTTCGTATGAAAAGAGAAAAAGAGTCGCGGAGAGAAATAGGATTAATAATTTTTACAGCGAATCCCAGTAACAGAGCTTCTCGAGGTGAATCGGCGAATTTTTTTTAATAGACGCAGCATAGGTACTTTTTACAGTTCGTTGCAGCATAAACCCGTAAAAATTCGACACGTAATAACGAAAGATTGGTAAATTTTACCGTACAAGCTGATGTTTACATACTATTACGAACAGTAAAAAGTACGTTGTGATCTATTAAAAACTTCAACGTTTCACCTCGAGGAGCTTTTTTACTGGATTAACCGTAAAAGTTCATGGGTTTTCAGATTATTTGTTACGGATTCTTTTCCTCCGTGATTTGTCACGAAAAATTACCCCTTCTAGAAATAATCTTAATATACATATAAGATAATCGAATCTCATATCGTTTTTCCCGTAAAACTAGTTCGTGTCCGGAATTTCGGCGTTCTGACGCGGCGAAATATTATTTAGTACCCCACCCGTCACATCGGTATACACGCCCCGTATAGTGGTACCGCTTCCCCGCGGTATCGCGATCCGGGTTATCGCTCCTGGAAATGGATTCATCGCGCAAATTAGAGGGGTGGCCGTATTAGTTATACAATCCCTCCGAGACTGATGTAGGACGCTTCCGCGGGGACCCGAACGAAAGACGGGGGGTTGGTATTCATTTCGCAGATTGATTTCGTCCCGTGTTTTCAGTCTTCCTGACGGGGTAGGGCGAGGGGGGCGGGCGGGGAAGCCCCGTCGGCTTTGTCTCGCGATATTTCGTGCGATGGCGAAGTTGCGGGGCACGAGGAGGGTGGGAGGTACACACAAGCGCAGGAAAGTTTCTCCCGGAGGCTTCGTAATATTATAATAACCGCGCGGAAAAATAGATTTGAACTCTCTCTCGAGCGAAATTACGCGCGCGCATAGCTGGATGTAGCGTAGATCTACGTTCGCTCAATTTTTCAAGCGGAAAATCGTTTCCACGAATCGATTTAAAATCCTCGTACCAAGTGCGCGCGCGCGCGTCCCTTGTTGCACTCGCATCCCCTTCGACCACCTTGGCTCGCCCGAGAAACTCCGCCTCTGCGAATGCCATCACCTGACGTCACGACTTCGCGATAAAACGGGATGGGATCCCATTTCGAGTCCCGGAGATCCGCTATCGGCGCGATGATGCAGCAGATTTCCCCTCGCTGCGTTTTGGCCCTCCGCGAGAAAGGAATTTTCCGATATCACACGGAAGACGTGCGAAATTTTCCCGCGAAACGGAAGATTACCGTCGATCTCGCGGATGTTTGTCATCGGAAATCGAGCGCGGTCGTTTTCCCCTCGCGGAGCGATCCAATTTTCGTCGATTTATTTACCCCATCGTTAACACCATCCACCGCGTCCTCGCCCTCCTCCTTCCCTCCAATTTTAAGACGGCGCCTTTCGTCGACTCGCGAAGTTCGGAATTTCCGGAAATGGGCTTTTCCTCCCTCTCAGCTGCCGCTGTACTCCTTGATCCTTTAACGGACGACTCGACACCGGCTGGTGTTGCGATTTCGTTGGTCCCTCGCGCGGAAAATTAGTTCACTCGATGATAATTGCACGCGAACCCCTCTCACCGCCGTTGCGGAAGACTGGAGCTAAGAGCAATCGATAGGAGGCGAGCGATACGGGATAATCTCGAAATTACTTTCGCGTTTTTCGTGAAAAAAAAAAATTTGAAACGTCCCTCTCGACGAAGATGAAAAATGGATTGTGATTTCTGTTTTAAAAAGGAATATCTCCACGACGAAAAATGATACGGTATACTGAGAGAAATAATTGATAGTGGTAAAAAAATATTTCTTGAATCAAGGACAGATGATCTTATGAATTTGTGAGAATATACAGATTCTTGTGTGACCGAGGAATATATTATATTCTTAAAAATAGAATATAGGTATACATTCGAGAATACCGTCGTGGAGAGGCAAGAAATTATTTCTGCGCGATAAAGAGCAATTATTCGAGCCTGCCAAATATCTTCTTGCGCGAAGAAAACCTTTTTTGGCACCGGCAATTATAATTCCCTCGGTGCACCGAATCGCTCTCTACACGCGCGGATAATTCCTCCTCGTCGCGGAAAATTACGTACATCCTCGAATACAACGGAGGTAATTTTTCTTTCGTTTTTCTGCGCTCCGAAATTTTCGGAAAAGGCTTTCCTCGCGACGCCGCGGGGCTTTCCTTTCTCCTCGCGTTTCCATTCCTCTCATTCCGAGGAGCCTTCGACTCTGCGAAAAAAAGCAGCGAAAGAGAGAGAAAGAGAGACAGCGTCGCCTTAAAAAATACTCCCAAAATGGCGCGAACGTAATGACGGGTTATTTGCGTAATGTCGGCCGTTTAATATGCGACCCCCGCGTCGACTTTTTTTTTTCCTCCGGGGCGATCTCTGGTTATTCACGAGCTCCGAAATGTTGAGAAGTCGCGCGTATAAACGGCGAAGCCTGCCACGCAACCCCCCCCCCACGCGCCAATTATTATCGTCGACCGAATCGTTCCTCCGTAACCCGCGGAGACATTTTCCTCGCTTTTATACGAGTACATATACAGCGAAACTGTACACGCGGCAATTACGCTCCGATAAATATTACTTCTGAAACGCTCGAAAGCAATTACCGCGGGAATTAATGGAAATTGTACAGCGATCCGAGAAACCGTGCGACTATATTGTCAGCTGTATTTATTTCTTCGATTCTAAAAGAGTATTATTTATTAACCACTAGAGGCACAGGTCGGATCTGCGGAACTCGGCAGCGAAAAAAAAAAAAAAATTTCCATAATTCGTAATGGATGTTCGATTGATTTACGTTTATTTTATTTTTCCGATAATAAATATTATGTTCAGTGCGATGTGAAAAAGCTCATATAACATCTAACATTTTTTTTTGGACGCTAAAAAAAATTAAATTTTACAGTCGGAATACGATTCTTATTATAATTTCAATTCGGATCTGGGAGACACGACGCGTAGCTACCTACCTGTATGGAGAAAATGTAATAGTAACGATTACTATGGTAGAATAATATTGTGTTGAATAATCTGCAGAATAGTGACAATGACTGTCTGAACAGTGATCATTACTATGCTGCACATCATTTTTAACACAATGTTTTCAAAGCTGTCACCAACTTACCATTCTCTCTGGCATGGTAATCCTTATTATTCAACTTTCTCAGTACGGGAATGAAATTTTTCACGCACGCATCTAAGGGTCAATTGAAGTATCTCCGGGATAACCGCAACCCCCCTTAACGACCCGTTAAAACCACCCCGAGTTTAAAATTTCGAAAAACTCCCAACCCCCACGGAAATCCATCGCTTATCGCCCCTTCCCTCGATCGCACCCTACACCCCCGTAACATCGAGCGAGAAGTTTTTCCCCCGCGCAGCATCACCTAACGCGAGATGCGAAGTCGGCCGCGAGCCGCCGGGAGTCCGCATCGCGCGCGATTACCGTCCGATAAATTTCGAGCGGAGCTTCGAGCGGGGATTATCCCCGGCGGCACATCGATTCCGCGGAGAAGTGCAGGGCGCGCGCGCGCCTCCCCCGCCGTCGCGGCGAGATTCCATCAGCCGCGTGTATATACGACTAAACGGCCGGATAACACGGATCAGCCGCGTCGTCCTGCACGGGAGTTGCCTTTTCGGACGGGATTCGGCGGGGGGGATGCGATCGCTGTCTATACGTCGCGCGAAGGGAGGGGGAGGAAATCCTGTCGGGCCTCGCGCGTGTCAGAAGGGCGGACGAAAAATGACGAAACTGCGGAGCGGCAAGGAGGGGGGGAAGGAGTTTCATATCGCCAGCAGCAAACATTTTTTTGTTTCCCGCTGGAACATTTGCATACGGGGAAAAAATGACTATTGATTCTTGGATGTGTGCGATCGATATTTCGAAGAAAATGTAACGTTTTTAGGAGCGAGAAACTTTTTTTTCTCCCGGGAAATCATCGATATCTCAGTAATCTTTTGAGATTTCCCTAATAAATCTACGATTTTCGGAATTAGCGCGAAAAAATACATGACACAGGGTGGTCGAGAGTTCGATTCCAGAGATTTCGATTTTCGCCAAAGTGCCGAAAATTTGTACCCCTCGACATTTTTTTCAATTTTTCGCAAAAATCAAAATCTCCGGAATCGACCGCTCGGTCACCCTGTCTTGCGTATTTTGTCGCGCTGATTGTGAAAAATACGGTTATTAACCCCTCAAAGCCGAAGTTTTTTTAACGCGTTGACGTCCCATGAGTCACATGTGATTCATACAGAAACGTCGCTGTACGTCCATGAGACATACGTGATTCATGTGCCATTGCCGTATGCATGGTGGTTTCATTTTTGGACGTCGTGGGATGGAAAAAATTCCTCATGGGGACGTATGGAGTGTTGAGAATGCTGTTGCCATATGGTAACGCCGGCTCTTGATGGGTTAAATCGATATTTTCAGAGAAATATAAGATAGATGATTTCATGAAAGAAAATTTGCAAGTAAAGATATTTGATCGATTGAACTACATTTTTTTTCATCGGTGTAGACTTCGCGTACAGGAGCGTAATCGCATTTGGCGAGAAGGGTGCGGAGGAGATACTTGTCGAAAGCGATTGATCCACGCGGTGTTTCTCGAGGGCAGCAACCTTCCCCCAATCTCCCCAAAGGGATTTCTATGAGATTGCAATTAATCCGATCGCCCGTGTACATTCCCCTTCGACCTTCGCCACCGTCCCATAACTATATATACAGTACATATGTATGTACCTCGAAGCAGTAGTTGTACCGATTTCGTTCCGCACAGAGAATCGATGCATTCGAATGAGAAAACGTGGGATTGGAACGATCCGGATGAATCGTTCGGTGATTGTTTACCGGAAAAGCTGCTTATTGCTCGCACGCTCGTGAATAATGCAGAGGGCTTCGCTCGACGCTTGGAAATTGCATCGGGCTTTCGCGACGCCGCGCGTCGCGTTGAATTCCCGGTACTTACGTCGACGGATAAATCGAGTTGGCAAAAAACTTGTCAATTCCAACCCATAACTCGATACGACGGAATGCTCGCCACGGGTGCAGCGTCTCACGCCAATTCGTATTCGTTTCAGATTTCCAGAAGCTCGAGCGGGAGGCGCGGATATGCAGAAAATTGCAGCATCCGAATATCGGTGAGTGAATAGATTCAATGTGACGCGTGAATGCGAGTGAATGTGGAAGGTGTCTTCCGAATCGCACAACGAGAGGAAATTTCTCTCTCTCTCTCCCCCCCCCCCCCACTCCTCTCTCCCTTTCGTCAGAGGATCAAACGAAACAACAATTCGCTTCGTCGAGCCGCAGCGGAGCACTGATTGCTCCCGATTGAGCGATTGCCGATAAATCCGAATTGAGCGCATCAACGCTTATCGGACCGGACCACCGCGCGTCGGACGATCGACGCGACGGATCCATCGATCGGCTTCCCTCGCGTGGCTCGACGCGTCAAGTGGCCCGGCGTCGTATCGCGGCGACGCTATTATGTCGGTACGATCGGCCCGATTGTCCGCCGGCCTGATTGACACAATCTTCCACGGGACATCGTGAACTCCCTTTTAGCCCCCTCTCGCCTCTGGATATACACAGCGAGGCGCGCGTCGCACGGGGGATTCGGGAGTGGAGCCACTGAATTTTTATGGCGTCGGGAAGAGTCGGTTGTTTGTCATTCGTGGCAGGCCTCCTACGAGAATGTGCGCCGGTCTCGTGATATCGGTGCCTCGGAGTAACGGGAACGGCTCCGTCGAAATTACGGGCTATTGTCTCGTCTCGATTTCGATTTTTTTTTCCCCCAAGATTTCAAGCAACGCCCTTCGCGATTTAATCGAAATCCATGCAACGATGTATTGAGAATTTTGGTAAATTTCTTTCCGAAACTAGTTTCCCTCTCGATTCTCCTATTACGTGATTCTCGTAACGGCGCCGATTTGCCCTGGATTCGCGAAATGCGCGGGAAGAATTATCCCGCTCGCGATACGCAATTTTGGGAGATGTAGGAGTCGAGGGGCTTTGGGAAAGAGGGTGCTTTCTGGCTCGCCTTTGAAATTTGCCGGCTAACCTCGAGCAAATCAGCCGAAATTCCGGGGCGAGGAAATCAACCCCCGGGGGGAAAATGGCTGGTACCTATCGGGAGTGGATTTCGCGAAAAGCTCCGGCGTTCTTTTATGTTTCTTACATCACTCCCTCGCCTCCCGCGCCCTTTCTAGTTCGTTCTTCTCCTTTCGCCCTCCCCTTTTTCGTCTTTCTCTTCTTCTACGAGCAAGGGGTCTCCTTTCGCGCGCGATTTTCCCGGTCAACGCCGTAACGAAGCGAGGTTGGCAATACGCGCACCCCTTTCTATCGAGAATACATATTCTTCGACCAGGAATCCGTATTCTTAAGTGAGATCATATGTTTTCGGCTCAAGGAATATTTATCTAACAGTGAGAGAGACAATTATTTCTTTCAGTGTAGAAAGAGAGAACTTTCAAATCAAAGGGATTATTCTCTAACGTTAGGTAATAGGGACTTAAGTCAAAAACTATTGCTTGCCAGAAAACTAATTTAATGATATTAGAATTCTTGATAAATGTTATTATTAGTTTTAGAAACTCATATTTCGATATAAGTATTCTCATTCTAAACTAGTTTCGAGTCCTGGTAAAATTTATATCAAGGGAACACACGCATTTACATGGATTTTGATTGACTTAAGTCTGTATGATCAAATCGTGACTTATAAGTCCCTGTTACCTAACGTTAGAGTATTATTTACCGAGAAATATATCTCGCACGCGGAAAAAAATAAATCGTAGCGCTTACGAAATTTCTGATAAATTTCAGGACAAGGCCAATTTATCGTCAACATTGTATAACTACAATTTCACTAAAAATTATAGTAAAACTTGTAGAAGTTGCAAGCGCTTTAAAATTATAGTTATCGTAACGATAAACTAGCCTTATCCCAAAGTTTACCACAAACTTCGTGAATCCTACGATTTATTTTTTCTCCGTGCAGCGAGCAGCGGTCGATGTGTCTTTCCAAGAGCTCTCCCCGGAGCATTCTTTTTTTCTTCTTTCGCCGGGCGTCTCCTGGTCGCGCGAGATAAGAATTACACATCACACGCCGACGAGACGAAGAGGATTCTATTTCCCTATCCCTGTTTACATCGCCGAGGCGGAACCACGTCGAATCTCGGCTTTCCGCGGTGTAATCGGTTGCGCCGCGCCTACGGGGAGAAGGCAACCACACGGAAAACTCATTTACTCCGAAGCGTATAAAGCGCGTCACCCCGTGTATCAATTCGATTTAACAGACATTTATTCGATCCCACTGTATCTCATTCTCGACGCGATCGCGCGCGGTTTGCATATCCATAGGAAAACGACGCGAAAGGATCGATCGCTCTTTCTCCCTCTTTCCACCTCCTGTAATTGCACGAGTAATTGAGCTGCAGCGGCACTTTTTTCCAAATCTGAGTAGTGTGGAAGTACACATCGAAAGAGACCAACTTGTCGCGTTCCATTTTCTCAGATTACAGACATAGACTTGTATTGACCAATAATGGCAGTCTAATGACTGTATATTAATGAGAAATGTCCTTAATTTAGAGTGATACGAGAATTATTAGTCGGTGCGCAAGACGTGAGTAGTTAGAGCCATCTACAGGAGAACAGTGGCTTTCAACGCAACCTCCTAATAATTCCATTGTCGCGATAGGACACCCACGCGCGTGACACGAGGATCCGGTGTTTATATTCCAGAAGCTACGAGAGTGGAAGAGAGAGAGAAACGTAAATAAAAACCGTTACGCGATATCTGTGCCACGATGACTGCCACACGCGTAGATCTCACCCGGCAATCGATACTTCGAGCTCTCCCCATATACGTTGGCGCGGACGCGAAGACTTATCGAGCTGCTGTATACTACTGCTGCGTTATAAAGATTAGTTCCGGCTGAAGGTACGCGCGAGAAAATAATGACGAGCGTATTATGGTAGCGAACGACGATAAGTATCGTCAATTAAGAAAATGAATAAAATTTGATAACAACCGAGCAATGATTTACGATGTATTTATGTACAACTTTTTTGTCCAGTTGATAATCTGTAAGGGGGCGAAAAAGTTCTGTATGATCCATATGTGGTTTTGGTCATATATGTATATGAATTACATATGATGCAGACTATAATATATGGCCTTCAAAAATCTATATATAAGGTTAATATCAACATCAATAATAGAAATCATATATAATCCACACATATGATCAAAACCACACATAGATCATATATACAAAATATAATATATAGAATTTTGCCGCCTGGAGTATCGAACCACGCGAATTTTTCTTCGCAATAAGTACT